>JAQQAE010006279.1:0-16829 GCA_029823295.1 Pseudamia nigra
CGAGGATCAAGTGGTAGAAAATGGATAGACTGACTCTCATTTCTAAAGTAATGATGAACTGTCTATTCTCTTTATTTAAGTGAATGTACAGTAGTTATACTAGCACTAATAGGGCAATTGACTCTGTTCCCACCCTTCCTCCATATAAGACAACTGATGGTCTAAAACACATTAAAAACGCAAAAGTAAATTCTTAACAAGACACACATTTGCAGGGGACTACCTCATGAATTAGATGAGAGAATGCAAACCTGTCATCGAAGCTCAATGTGTCTACTTTGAACAATCTAAAATATAAAACATGTTCTTCTTTTGGTTTACTACATAATCCTGTAGATGGTGTTCCACAGTTTCCCACAAACTATGTCAACCAGATGTGGTCCAGGACTGGCACTGATGGCACTGTTCATGTCACGGCATGTCACATGTGGGTCGATTGCGGTTGAGTTTATGTTGTCTATATCTGTCTCATTTGAGTTTTCTAAAGTGTGACAATTGTTAAGTCTTACCTCTAAAATGTGTTTGTACCTTTACTGGCATCTTACTCACCACCACACCACTCCCAACTCAATTTAGCCTTTCAGAGTTTATAGCAGCTCAGTGCATTCAAACTCATAAACACAATTACATCACATGCTTACACTGACGGAAAACCTTTATTTCTCAGAATTGAAGGATTAATTATTAAAACATCTGGCCCTAGTCTTACATGATGTCCTCAATATTAACGTACCATGTTGAAAATGATCAAAACAAAGAAAAACCACTGAAAGACAAGGTGGGTCCAAACATTTGACTGGTCGTGTACGGTCTGTAAGTATACAGTCTATGCACTCGTAACTTTACAGAGACACAGAAGAGAAACCAGACATGAAATCCTACAACAGTATTGCCACAAACACAAAAAACTCACATATGAAAGATGATATGTGGTAATGGATTTAATGTACTACAAATCTACACTTTGCATAGTAGATAAGAGGAAACAAAACACCAGACGTACCTGTTTAAGGACACAGAGCTTCCGCCTCCACAGAGAGAAGGAACCTCACCTACACTCTCCTCCCACATTGTGTCCTATTTACTGTATGCATGTGCACAGTGGAGCCACACCCAGCTGCTGCTGCAGCATTGGATCCTGAGCTTTCATTACCTCTGTTTTACTCTGACACTGGAATAAAGAATCTCCCATAAAATAGTTACTAATTAATGTCCTTGAAAATAATCCATATATGTGTGAGTGAGGAAACAGACCAGTGCTGTGACTGTGACTGTATGAGTGAGTGTTATCTATTTGAGTTCCTGGATAATGTCGTCAGACAGGTTATTTTTGGTCCGTTGTTTCTTTTTTTAAGATGACCATACTATAAATGTAGCAATGAGTTTGTTAACACTTTAACTTTAATGGATTTTATTTAATCTTCATGCAAATATGTGTAAAAGTGACAGTGGGTCACATTTTTACCCTCCAGACATTCTTGTCGTACATGTCACTACATGATGGTTAAGTCCCAAAGACCTGTGACTGAGAATTTTTTTAATCTTTGGCCAACGGTTTTTTTTTTTTTTTTTTTGACAATGCAAATGTAAATTTGGCACTTTAATTCTCAGCTTGATGATGCCAACTTCTTGAATATGTTTGAAAAGCAGTATAATTATGAAAGAGTTAGACATGTCAAAAAACGTTGCAGAATTTTGTTGATTATTTTGTCTATTTTTTAAACTTACATTATGATTTTTTTCACCACTGTTGTTGCTTTATTTGTTCACTTTTATTCATTTATTTGCTGGTTTTGGTTTTTGTTCAGCTTTTGTTGTTTTTATTTCATTTTGTTAACTTGACTATTTTGATCAGTTTTGCAAATACTGTTTACTTTGTTCATTTTTCTTCACTTACTTGATTAACTAGCTCACTTTTGCACATTTTGTTGCTTATTTTTTTTGTTTTGGGGTTTTTTTGTTCAATTCCTATATCATATTGCTCATTTGGGTTTGTAATATTTTATATTTTAGAATTTACTTGATTATTTTGTTCAGTTTTGTTAATTTTCTGGATTACTTTGTTCATACTTCTTTCATTTTTGTGAAACATTATTTGCTTATTTTGTTGATCATTGTATATTTTTGCGCATTTTCTTCCTTAGTTTATTCATTGTGTTAATTTGCTTGATTATTTTGTACATTTAGTACATTGGATTGATTTTTTTTTTGTCCATTCCAAGCTTTTTTTCTCATTGATGTATGGCTCAATGTAACTGAGTAGAAGTACTTTTTTCATCACAAATAACAGTAACTGAGTAAGAGTTAAAAGTATTCTGTAAAATGACTATTCTCATGAACTACATTTTTTCTGGATACATGTAAAAGAGCAAATGAGTAAAAACATACGTATAGTGACGTTTCAATGCCAAGTAAGTGTGATTTTATAGATTGTAAATCTTTAAAACAAACATAGCTGTGTGAGCGTATCCTTAGTGATGAGATGAAACACAGTCACTGTCCCTTTAAGCTCCTGTGTGACCTTCTCCTGTGAATTCCTTACGCATGTCATGGAGTTCTTTCCAAAACCAGCTCCTGTTAGAGGTAAATCTGGTGGAGTTTCACTTGGAAACCGGAGATTCTCCACATCGGTTTCTTCATACACAAACACTGTCTGCAAACTGGTCTGACAGGCACCTCTGTGCAGCAGGAGGTGTTATTATGCAAAAGGCTGATTCACAATGAGGAAGGAGGAGAAAGACAAACTGAACACCTTTGCTCCCACCACCAGCAAATCCAGAGGTGAAACAAGCAAAAACCTGCCTCGTGTGGTACAGTGTCTGTTCAGCTTCAACAGGAAACGTATCAGTCAGCAGAGTTAACAGAAACAGTACTCACGTAGAAGTACTCACAGCAATAAGTAAAAAGTAGATGAGTAAAATACAATAGTATCAGTGAGTGCTTCATATCACGGGATTTAGTACAGCCTCAGCATTCAAACAGGTTATTTATCCTACAGGCAAAAATAGCTTAAAAATGCACATTGTCATTAATAAAGTGTCAGATTCAGAACCAGGTAAATGTAAGAATACGTTATGTTAAACAATGTTTTCTTTAAAAAAATTATTTTGTTATTTTTGTTTAGTTTTGTTGGTTGTTTGTTCATTGTTTTTTCCCATTTTATTACATTGTTCATCTTTATTTACTTGTTAATTCTAATCATTTTTGCTCATTGTGTTGTTTATTTCGCTTTTTTACCATTGTTTGCTCGTTTTGTTGCTTATTCTGTCCATTTTTTCTTATTTCGATACTTTTTTATTTCATTTTTGTTCATTTTGTTGTTTTTTTTTATTTTTTTCACAATTTTGTTACCTATTTTGTTCAATTTTTCTCATTTTATTTATTTCATAATTTTTATTTGTGAATTTATTTGATCGTATTTGTTCATTACTGCTGATTTTGTTGCTTGGCTATTTTCATTTGTGTCATTTTATTGCTTATTTTTAACATTTTTTTTAGTTCACTTAATTATTTTGTCCATGTTTTGCAAATTTTCTACATTGCTGATCATTTGTTTGCTCATTTTAATGTTTGTTTTGTTCATTTTTGTTCATTGCTTTGTTGAATTCTACGGTTTTTAACGTCAGTACATAATCTGCTCTTTGTCAGTTGTATCGAACACATGCTTTGTAAAAACACAGTTAGCATAAACAAAATCCTTCTAGTCACTGAGCTCAGGCCAAATGTAGCTGAGTAGAAATAAAAGTATTGCACATTACTACTACATCAAAAGGTACATTTATTTGGAAAGAATACTCAAATACGTGCAACAGAGTAAAAGTACTTGAGTTCACTCCTGGAAGTCTGTGGGAGGAACAAAAAGAGGATACAGCTTCAAACTTTAAGTACATCACATTAATAAGACAAACTGGCAGCTCTCCTCAGACAGACTAAAATTTTGTCTGGATAATCCCAATGTTCTAACGAAGGGCATGAAGAAGCACGGGAAAAATGTGCATCAGAAGCCAACAGTCATAAGGTAAATCCAAGAGGAAGAAATAGCAGAAATCCCAGTAAATCATTTGGATGAGAAGTGAAGAGGAGTGAGGACATGCCAGAGGTTACAAGTATGATCACAAGTTCATGAGAAATTGATTTTTGGAAGAAAAGACAAATATGTAGAGAGTCTATTTAAAAAGGGACGTTTTCACGCCAACAGACTCCATTGTGCTCCCTTGATCGACCCCAGAGTGGGTAAATGAAGAGCAGATAAGACGTGGCCTTGTGGTGATGTGAAGTCAATTCAAGTAGAATGTTCCTCCTCACGGAAGTCTCAAGTCAAAAAACAAAGACAACAGCAGATAACTCAGCACAATACAAACTGCTGTAAGAAGAGAAAATGTAACTTATCAATCAAAGTAAGTATATAAGGAGAGCTGGGAAATCAATCATCTACTGTATAATGACACTCAGTAGAGGACAGACCTCTCCACTCAGGCCACAGTACAATCTACTGGATCCACACCAACATCTGTCACATTCGATTGAATATATATTGAAATACCACAAATATGTCAAAAAACATTCATTCACTCCCAAAGGGCAGTGACCGGGCTGTTCAGTGAGGTCAGTGTGGAAGTAACTTTACGTTGTAATCCCTCCACTTGGCCACTGGGAAACCATTCACGCCTTTTTCTCATAGAGATGCATGTGACTTCAATCTGAAAATACTAAGTAAATAGTTTTTTTCATGGGTCATCATGGTCTCAAACATTTTATTTGGACTTTCTGTGATGGTCCATCTTTAACTTTTTGTTCCGTTATTAAGAAGATACAGCAAATAATCCAACAAATCACTGCCGTGCTGGGGTTTGATTGACATGTCGCTATAGTAACAGCTCGCTAGTGAAGCCAGACCGATTTGGACCTTTGTATCTTCTATTGATTCAATACGGGCATAATTATACATGACATACACTCGACTGCAGCTGTGGGTAAGTATTTACACTAACAACACTGTAAAATGACTTTGTTTGACACTGCGTGGTGAAGTTTTACTGCATCAGTAAGCTAGCAGCTAATATTAGCTTTGTAAACCCTGCTGCCATTCATCCAAATATGGTTACATCCTGTTTTTGGCTCCAAGATGCCGTCCAGGAAGTGACAAGTTGATTGGCCTCAAAACAGCCCTTCAGAAACCAATGGGTGACGTCACGGTAACTTTGTCCATAATATATACAGTACAGTCTATGGTTACATGACATTGATTCAATTTAGAGGAGACAACCTATTTTTTTATTTTTAATTGGCCGATTGGCCTCAAAACGGCCCTTCAGAAACTAATGGGTGACGTCAGTTTGTCACTTTGTCCAGTAATATATACAGTCTATGTTCAGTCCCCATACTACAGTCCACTTATTGAGTGTTGTTAAAAGGAAAGGTGATGTAACACAATGGTAAACATGACCCTGTCCCAGCTCTTCTGGAACATGTTGCAGGCATCAAATTCAAAGGGGGTGAATATTTACAAAAAGCAATAAAGTTGATCATTTTCAACATTCAATACCTGGTTTTTGTAGTGTATTCAATTGAATATAGGTTGAAAAGGATTTGCAAAACATTGTATCCTGCTTTTTCATGTTTTACACAATGTCCCACCTTCATTGGAACTGAGGTTTGTAGTCATTTTTTACCTTTACATGCCTTTTTATATTGTGGTATCTGCTTATTTTCTGTGTATTTAACTGTATTTTTGTTTTAAACTGTTGCAGTAATGTGGGTTTTGAAAGGTGCTATAAATGAAATGTTTTATTATTATTATTATTATTATTATTATTATTAATAATAATAATAATAATAATAATAATAATAAATAGTTGTCTGTTAAATCTGACACAGCATTGTGAGGATTAACTCTAATATTTACAGTGAACTCAGTGTGTTCTTGCAGACAAAAAATATTCAAATGCAACCTTGATATTTGTGTGACATTTATTGCTTACATTCATGCACCACTGAAGAGAATCTTTTTGCTTTTGGGCATTTCAGTGTTTGCCTCAGGATACAAATCAGAACAGAGCAGTTGATACACGAAAATATGTAGCGCTGAGTTCATTTGAGGTTCAGATTTGTTTCTCAGCTGCTGTTTTAAAGAGTGCCAGATTCTTAACAGAGCATTTCAAAGCATGCTTCCACAAAAATGACCAGGGTCAGTATTATTAACCCCCGCAAGAACTGACCTTTTTATTCAGACATAGGACACACCACCACCCTTTGACTGAGGAATAGTTTGAATGCGTGAACTGAAGTTAACCCTGTAATGCCAACTGTATCAGATTTGATACACACATTTCTTAGACCTATTGCGTCACCATATGGTAAAAACTTTGCTCAAAACCCTGTTGTGTATAATCTGTTACCGGTACTTGTTTTTTGCCCCCTGGTGGAGGCGAATTATGTGTGATGCCTGATGTATCAAATACAATACAAATAAAAAAAACATGCAAATTATTTTTGTAATTTATTTCTACATTTTGTTAAACATTGTATCTCACAAATAAAGACTTCAGATTCAAAAAAAGTATTTTGACCTCAGCTGTAAGTAGATTGAATTCATTAAAATTTTAAGTTTTATACCAGGTCCTTTAGTGCCACCATGAGGACGTACCCTACCTGAATAACCACAGGTCTACATACCATTCCCCTCTTTTTCCACTTTTGGGTATACTTTAAAAACCCCGTGTTACATAAATTATTAAGTTGGTTCATTCATATTTGCCATGTTCATTGTTTTTGTTAATTTTTAAAATATCAATTTCCTCGATTATCTATTATAACATTAATTTTTGTTCATTTCCTTCATTACTATTTGTTTTTCCTTTATTTCGTGGAATAGTTTCTTTTATTATTAGTTTCTATTACACTGTTGCTATTTTTCAATTGTGTTCATTTTATTGTTGACTATGTAGGATTTTTGTTCATTTTTTGATCATTTTTAAATGTCTGTTTATTTTCATGCTTACTTTGTTCATTTTGCTGCTTGTTTTGTCCATGCGTTTGTGCTTGTGTTGCATTATTGTTACTTTCTTTTACTATTTTGTTCATTTGGTGCCTTTGCTCATTTTTGGGAATGTTTTGTACCTTTTTTGTTCAATTTAACTTATTACATAGCTTATTTTGGTAATTTTTGTTCATTCCATGGTTTATTTTGTTCATTTTTTTCAAATTTGTCACTTGTTTTTTTTTTTTTCACTTTTGCTCATTTTGTTGATTATTTTGTTAATTTCTATTTGTTTTTAGTGATTATATTGTTCATTTTTAGGTATAGTTAGTTCTGTTTGGTTGAGTTTTGTTTATTTTGTTGCTTAGTTTCCATTTGTGTTGATTTTACGTCTTATTTTGCATTTTTGTAAAGATTTTTGTTCTTTTTTGTTCATGTTGTTTTCATTTTCATTTTTACATTTTCCTACATTTTCCTGATCAAATTGTTCATTTCTGTTCATTTTGTGGCCTATCTTGTTCATCTTTAGAGATTATTTGGTCCATTTTGTTCATTTTATTGCTGTCTCTTCCATTTTGTAGCTTATTTTTACATTTTCATGTATTTTTCTGATTGAATTGTTGTTTTTGTTCATTTTGTGGCTCATTTTGTTCATTTTTGTTCATTGTCTTTCTTATTCTCTCGTTCCCTTTGTAAAATTCTGCAGAAAAGGTATCCAGTGACACAAATTCACACTTCACTAGATGCCTGAATAAACACATCCCTCCCATTGTTCAAATAAAATTCAAAAGCGTCAAATTTTCAAAACAGCCTTATCTTTAAGCACAACGCTGGAAAGGAAACAGTGTAAATGAAGTTGTGGAGTTTTAAAAGCGAGTCGTTCACACTGCAGCCTCCCGAGGTCATTCGTAAAAGTTTAGACATTACATTGTGTCATTCCAGAGACAACAGCAGACAGCTTTTTATTTGTTCTCTTGCACAGTTTTGTCCCATGCTGATATTTATCATTAGTGGACCATTTCCTTGTCATGTTTCTTGGAAACTCTCCTCACCCCAGAGACACACTTCAGAGACAAATGGATGTTTTGTTTAAATTTAATGAGAGGAGCTCAGAGCAAAGTCTGTCTTGTCAGGCTGCAAACTGTCCGGCCAACATTTATGAGAACAAAACAATTTCTCTCGAAGCCCGACGGTGTTGAACTTTAACCATGAACGTCGTCAACGAGTGAAATCTGAGAAAATGATTAGTGGTTTGACTGTAAAAGTGTCAAATATCTTTAACAAAACCACACATTCTGGCAACTGAACACATTGTCTGAGCACAGTCAGAGATAAGAGCATCAACTGTTTATGACATGAATGAATATGATTTGGCGGATTTCTGCTCCTTTTTGTCTGTTTTCTTGTTTGAACTGTTCTTTCTCTTCATTGTACAGCTTATTTTGTTCATTTCCTTGGTTATTTTGTTCAGTTTAATGCATTTTGTGGTATCTTTTTTCCTATTTGGTATACTGTATGTTATTTTTTTGAGGGGGAGGGGGAATTGATTGAATTGTTCCTTTCTGTCACATGCTCATGGAGGATTTGGGGTGTTATAATTTTTCATTTTCTTTGTATTTTGTTGATGTTTTTGTGACTTTTTCTCCATTTTGCTGATGAATCTACTCATTTTTATTTATTTTGTTGATTTTGGCTGACTCTTTTGATTTTGTTTTTAAATCATTTTGTTATTATTTTATTGTGTTTGTTCATTTTGGTAATTTTTTTTTCCTTGTTAACCTCATTCAAGGCTGGGTTAAACCTTTTGCTGGAAACCAAGAGCTTGTCAGCACTTCTACTGGCAAGGCTGTTCCCAAAGACATAGCAACTGACCTTATGTGGGCATATGAGGTTGGAGAGAAAGAACTATGCTAGTTTCAAAGAGGAAAGGCTGGACACTCACCCACCTTCCAAGAAGTTCCATGATCCAATAAAAGCAAATAAGCTGAAAACTTTCAGCAGCATGTGGAATAAGAAAGAGATGAAATCCAGTGATAGAAGCTTCATTCTGAAGGCAGACAGGTTCTTGTTTGGACGCATCATTGTGATAGCTCAAAACCGGACTCTCATGATGGAGGATGTTCTGTCACATCCCCTCAGATCATTGCCATTGTTTACTCCAGATGAACTGCTGAGAAAGACCAACAAAGCTGCTCTAGCCACAACACTCCAGAAGAATGTCACAGGCAGAGCAAATCCCAGAAAACTCAGCAGCAGTGATTGATGGGATGAGTTTAGTACAAAGAGTCAAGGGGCAAGAAGACACCTTTGGAGATGTAGCCAATACAACTCTGTCTATGGCACTGAATGAGAGCAGACAGAGTAGCAGAATCGACAGTGTTTGACACCTACTAAGAGAACTCTATCAAGAACAGTGAGAGGTCACGGAGGGGAAAAGAATCTGGACACCAGTTGCAAAACATCACAGATATACAGCTGGTCTGACAGCGGAAGAGTTTTCTGACACAAGTTCAAAACAAAAACAACCTCATTCCTTTCTTGGTGAATGAATGGGGGAAGTCAAAGTTTAGAGAGAGACTCAAAGAGAAGACCCTCTTTGCAACTTCTGGTGAACAGCGTTACAAAATAACATTTTCATCACAAAATTACATTTTCATTTCAAGTTGATACTCTCAACATTATGTCAGTTTTATCCAGTTCTTTGGAGCGTCTGCTGTTGGTACAATATCATCAGCATCTTGGTTGGTGATGTCCTTTAAGCCAGTGGTTCCCACTACAACAGCCATTCCAAAAACACTGGGTCATGGGACCCACTGGTGGGTTGCAGGATAATTTATTTGGGTCTCAAAACAAATTGGTATTTCACACACAAGCAAGAACTATGTTGAATATTTGTATCGTTCTGATTATTGTGATTATAATACACTTGAGAAGGAACAAGGGTCTCTTACTTTTGTGTAAATGCAATTATTTGGTACTACTTAAAAAGCACATATATTAAAACTGTGTTTTCTTTAGCCTACATCTCTTAAAATCTGTCATTCACTTGCTCTAGATAATAATGTAAGCCTTGTGATATTATAAATTAGCCATTAAAATGGTCATGAACATTCATTTATGCACAAACTCACTCCTCGTGATTTATGAATATAGATTTGGGTCACAGCAGTTGTCATTTCTAAAAGTTTGGGAACCACTGCACTATGATAAGCAGGAAACCCAGTGTGTTATACCCTCATATATGCACACAGGGTGTCAGGATGTTAAAGCCTATAATATTCCAGATGGCTGTGTTTAGGACTTTCTTTAGACATTTTCACAATAAACTGACACAAAAATATTTATGAGAAGGCATGAAATTGTTGTTTTGCACGAAATGTACATGAGGATCCTCAGACCCTCCACTATGTGTCTCTTATGTTGCACAAATAAAAGCCTGCACCCATGCTGACTGTCCAGCAGAGGCCACCAGAACTCCAACATATGAAATATTCCATGGTAACATGAGTGTCAGTTTTACTCCAATCAGAAGATTTACAGTATTAACCAAACAGTATTAATGCAGTATGGCAATGGAGATGTTATTTAACCAACACTACCCATTAAATAGTTGCCATTAGTGTATATGTGTCCCAACTTTTTGAATTTGGGATTGTGTTAATGTAACAAGTATGAAAAAAGTTCCCTACAACAGAAAATACACCCTACTTTGGAGTTATTTGAACACTATTAGTCAATAAAATTAATTAATTAATGGTTAATAAGTGGTCCCTAATGTCAAGTGTGACTTGGTTGTTTTGTCTTCCTCACTTTAAACATCAAGATAAAGCTCTGGAAAAAAATAGAGACCACAGCAATGTTTTTTTTTCTGAAATCAGCATCTGTGCATGTATGACATCCATTCTACTCCAGTCTCTGTTGAATTCCTGATTACGTGACCACCTGAACCAAATGTGATTTGATGAGAAGTAAGTAAATCAGCGTCATTTCACCAAATCTTGATTTCTGATCTCTTCCCAAGTTAAAACATTAGTATTGTGTTGTTTTAAAATGAATATGAACTTATTTTCCTTTGCATTATTTGAGTTTTAAAACACCATCTTTTTAAATTTTAACTATTTGCCATGTTCAGCAAATACACCAACAAAATGACTATTTTCATTCGGAATTTGGAAGAAATGTCAGTAGTCTACAGAATAAAACAAAAAGATGTGTCTTACTCAACCATATCAAGAAATAGTGAAATCAGAAAAGCTGGTAGTTGTAAATCGACTATATTGACAGTATGATGCGTTTGTATTTTAACCATTCATTTCTACAAGAAAGTTATATATATCAGTGATTTTATATTATGATGGATAAAAACCTCAAATTGCTGCATAGAAAGTTGGAATACTGCTCTAAAAATATGGAAATCATTACTGAAACTGGTTATATTTCTGTTAGTTAAACTAAACGTGGAGAATTTAACATTTATTCAGTAGCACTATGTGTATTAACACTTCAGTTTGCTCACTGATGATGTGAAAGACAAATTTCCAGTTACCATGGTGATGGATAGGGCCTCAGTGATCTACACTTTAACAAAACACTATTTTTAACTCCTATGTCTTTTATCTATTTGTGTCATAGAACTAAAACCTCAGTAGTGAGTAAAAGAATATCTCATAAAAAAACATCTAAGTACATGTAAGGAAATGTACTTGAGTACTACCCACCTCTGCTATTTGTGCATGGAATATGCTTAGGATAGATGTGTGACCAGTAAAATGAGTGAAAATTAACAAATGCAGAGATATTAAGTCTCACACACACACACACACACACACAAATAAATAGGTGAAATACAACTGTTTTAATTGCAAAAGGATACCGGTTAATACATTGAATGAAGCACTGAAACAAGCCACTGTGACATTGCAAAATACCACTAAAAAGGACACTGTAAATTTGCAAGAAAAAAAGTCATTCATTCCATCAGAAATGTATGAAAGAACAGGAGGGAGCATATTTACACCATGATAAAGTGTCCTGAAACTCTACAAAACAAAATGTGCTGAGGCCTCCTCATTCAGACTTAAAAAAAAAAAAAAATGTCGTACAAGCAGCTGTTAACAAAGAACAAGCCTTTAGTTTCCTTATCAAAAAGACAGTAATCTAAAAAAAGGCACCACTGTAGGTGTTGAATTCATACCATCCATGTGACACTGTAGTGGTGGCCGGTTCACAAAAGACAACCAACGATTTCTGTTTGTTTTATGAGCTGTAGAGTTGTATTAGCAGAAGAAATAATAAGAACAATATTAGCAGGTAATGTTACAGAGAACTGAAATGACTACAAATAGGGCTTTTGTACAAAATGGTGGGTAAAGTGAGGCGTCCCTGCTGACGGTAGCTGCTGTGCTGGTGTGACAGTGCTCCCTGCAGGAGAAAGGTGTAACATACAGCACCAGAGAGGATGGCGATAAGGTGGTTTGTACTGAGTGTAGAGTAAAACAGCTCTTTAAATCCAGAGGGCAGGCACCAGACACACGGTTCATCATCACAATGAAATAACTGCAAGGAAATTTAAGTTTAAGTTCATTTCTTATTAGCTATTGGGTATAAAAGGCCATTCTCAGAAAAGAAAGCTGAATTTGAATTAGTCTGGACTCCCAATGCATAGATTTTAATTCAAAAGGATGCTACATGTGCAGCATTTAGTTTGAGGAGAAGTTAATCATTGTGGTCGCGCACTGCTATGCTGGCAAGTCGACATTAAAGTGTCTTGTTGCTGTAATAAGTACTAGTTCCCTGCTTTGCATTTGTGTCATCCAATTTAGAGATTCTCAGGCTTGATTCCCTGCAAAATCTGAGAAATCTCTGTTCAGTGAGTTGTGAAGATAGAAAAAGAAACAAAAGTGGTGATAAAAAGCTGCACGCAGAGGCTTGAAAAAAGTGTCCCGAGCTCATGTGAGCAAGTTCAAACCAGAAAAACCCCAAACAAGTACCCTTGATATAAATTAATACACTTTATAAAATTTTAAAACCCACACAGATTTAGACACATATTCATCTCCCCTGTATGTGAGAGCTATGCTGAGCCATGCAAATCATGAGGTATCCCACTACTGTTTAGCACCTGCTAAAACTAATCGCCTCAAATGAGCATGATTTAATTGAAAGAACATGCATAAATCTCCAAGCGCGCTTCCCTCCACAGCATTTTACAGTCTTTCAAGGGACATAATTTTACTTTTTTTCCTTATACTTCTTGGACTAAAGTATACTTTGGCTTTGAAACCTTTAAGTTTTTATCTTTACTGTTCTATAAAATTCCACTGTTAGTTTAGAAGAAGAGTGGGGGAAATGCAGATCTTAAAGGGAACGGGTATATAATGGTTTAAAAAGTTGCCCAATTGTGTTTTTCCTTTGGTTGTTTTCTTTACACCATTAGGTCCTACATGCCCAAAGTATGGAAATCATTCATCAATATCATGCACTGCAATTTGTGAAAAATCTACTCTAAAACTCAGAGCATACATAGAATACCCTCTGTATATGTATAGCCTAATGTTAATGTATGGGGTCAAAACAAAGGAAACACCAGTGTAAAGACCTATTTGAGGTGTATGGAGGATGTTCATTCTTATATGGCTGTTTTTGTGTCATCTCTGGACAAGGACAAATGAAAACTGCTAATATTTTATGCCTCTCTAAAGGCTGGCGTACACTGTGCAATTTCAGAACTTATTCAGGCCCGATTTGCAGCCGTGCACGCCCTGGCATTAACATGTGGAGAGCGTGTCTCACACCTCTTGAAGTTTTATGAGCAGCCAGAGCGGTCAGAGCCTCAAATCGTGCGTTGGTTGGGTTTCAAACCTGTTTGATTACCATCCAATCACTGGAGACAGCAAGTTATATTTGGATAAAAGGTTAGCATTTCCATACAGACAGGCAGGCATAGACATATTAATTAGTATTACTAGAGCCCCGGGTCTGTGTTGTCCTTTTTATGTCAAATGAACAGTGGTTCTTGAACCGGTGCTGTTCAGGTTCTCTGGAACTTCGGTTCCTTGCAGTGAACCAGCCTGTGTTTACACAGGTTTGGAGTCCAACTATTCTGATCAGGGACATGTCATGAATGGCGGTTGGAGAACAGTGAACAACAGACCATAATACCGTGTATTATTTTCACATACATTCCACTTTAGTTCCAGAAAAGAAGCACCTTTTTTGGTTCCAGATGAGAATGAACTTTTCAGGTTCTGAATTAATTTTTCTGTTGTGAATGTGTCAACTGGTTCAAAATTAGGTTTGGGAACTGGAACCAGCACAAAGCCCTGACAGTATGACAGCCCCGCGTGTGTGTGTGTGTGAGTGTGAGAGTGAGTGAGTGAGTGAGTGAGTGAGTGAGTGAGTGAGTGAGAGAGACAGAGAAAGCAGATGTACCAGGTGTCACTCTGGAGGGAAGAGAGAAAAGAAACAGGAAAGAAGAAAGTGGAACCAATCAAAGTGGAAAAAACTCAGTATTCTGCTTAGTATTGATTGATAAAGGTTTGGGTTGTTGGATCTCACTTGCACAGTGCACTATGTCACGCTGAATTTGTGTGTTTGCAGCTGAAACAGTTGCACAGTGTACTACACCTTCAAGTCCAGACATTTCTAAAATCAAACCATGTACGCCAGCCTTTAGGTTCAGTAGTATTTTCAAGAGCTACATCCTACACGTCCTCATACACAGCCTGGTGTCTCCTCTGCTTTCGTCGTACCCTGTATTATGATGAGCAGTTGTTAGACACACATTGTAGTGACATTATGGAAGAACAACACACTGTCAGAGATGTTGATGATAGAGAGCTATACACAGTATTTACAGCGGGCTAGAAAAGACCTTATCTGGCTTAGCAGATTTCCTCTTGAAAAGGAACTACTAACTTTCACACTTTTAACCATAGGGCAGGAGGACAGGAGGACATGGAGGAACACCACGAATACAAGTGATACAAAAACTGAGCCAGTTTTGACTAACACTTCTAAAAATGTCCATTTGCTGCTTGGAATGTATGAAACATTGAAGCCGGAGTGCGTCCTTTAACAAAATGTGATAGTGATTTTTACACCATGAATCTACTGTCAGTGAACAGTTTGTATAAGACAGTGGTTGAATCCCCGCATAGAAGTGTATCTGAACATTTGTGCACAAGCCTATAACATTTTCCCCCCATGAACACGGATTAAAAAAAGGTTTGTGTTTGTGCCATTCTCAAGCAGCAAATGGTGTCATAGCCCTGGAGGCTAAGGCCCCAAATAGAGAGACAAAGAGTGGTTCTCCTAGACAACAGGTGGCACTGGGAGTGAAGGTGGAAAGCAGCAGAGGTAAAAAACTTCTGTGTTTCAGGCCAAAAGTAGGCAGGCTGCAGGAGAATCATCTACATGGATTCACCAAGGGAATCGTCATCATCCAGAGATAAGGGCAGGTAAAGGTCCTGCAAACACAAAGAGAAACATCACACTCATAAACAGACCGGATTAAACACGGTTATTATCAATTGCACTGCTGGTAACAAAAATGCAATTAGCAGGGAAAAAATAATTGTGTTAAGGTGCAGAATGTAATATTTGCTACTTTTATGAAGTTTGTGCTTGAGGAGGTGTTGTACTGGGAGCCAATTGCTTGTTGACATTAACTAACAATGTCTCAGTTTTCAACATCCATAAGTCAAAGCCTGTACTCTTACTTTTTTTCTTTAGATTTCTTATTGAGCTTTTTGCCTTTGTTTGATAAATACAGTGGAAATAGGAAAGATAGAAGAAGAGTGTGGAGAGAGACTGGATTCGAACCCAGGCCACTGTGATGAGGCCAAATGATCCATGTGGGTGCACGCTACCAGGTGAGCCACTGAAGCGCCCATACTCCAAATAGAGGAATTGCGGCTTTTAAAAAAAATAAAATATTGATACTTAACAGAAAACCAGCATCTGTACTACACAAACTTCACTTAAAGGTGCTGTCTACGATCTTGGTAAACTAGCTAGAACTCAATTGTTCATGCTGGACCAATATAAATGATTAAACAGGGGACCTGACAGTCAACACGGCTTACAACCTCTCAGCTGTCAAGCTAGTTTGTCTGTTTTTTTTTTTTAACCCGTCCCAGATGTTGAAGGAATCTGAAATGCAGGCCGTCTCTCCTGAGTCATCCTGTGCTTAGATAAGCTACAGTTCCTAGCTGCATAGTAACTACACCTACGACTGTTTTCAACTCTGCGAGTGAGTGCGTGGGCTCGTGCCCCTATGAGGCTGTGAGCCATGGTGACTGGCAGCTCACCGGTCCAAACATATAGCAAACTGCTTCAAACGATTCGCTACTAGCTACAGTAGTTTGCCAACATCGTAGAAGAAACCATCTGGTCATTCGTGATTTGGAAATTTTTCAGAAATCAAAATAATTAAATGAATAAAATGTACTTTTATTCAACATAAAATTATGTATGAGTAAAGTATAAAGTAAAATGAAAAAATATTTTGTTTAATTTCATTTCAATAATAAATGACTGAGTAATAAGTTTATCACTGACATAGAAAACATGTACAAACTCATTTAATACAACTTATGTATAAACTTACTTAATCTCACCCCTTCTACATAAATCATAAACTCCATATTGAAACAATGTGATTTTTTGACAGTATAAACCATTCAGATCAAATAACTACAAACATCTCATATAGTGATGATAATTGTAACTGATTATCTCTAAAGAAAATTATTAAAATATAATTACGATACTGCAAAATGATATATCATTATCAATACAGTGGTGCCTCCTCCATGAGTCGCCACCTTATCGTGGTGGAGGAGTTTGC
>JAQQAE010006280.1:0-16828 GCA_029823295.1 Pseudamia nigra
ATATATTATTTACGATTTTAAAATGGGTCTCTTTTGCTTTTGGTGAAATTGGCCATTTAACAAATAAAGAATGAGCTCTGATTTTTACTGAATTGTTCACCTGATCCAATTTCCAAAAAAGAAGGTCTGTACTCAGAAGGATCTGATAGTGGGCAAAGTGTGCCAGTAATGTAATGTCAGGAGGAGGAGTTGAAAGTGATTATTAAGTTGAGTCAAGAGGGGGATTGGTTCGGTGAGTGGAGCCCGGTACGTCTGACCAAAGTCATAAATAAACTGACAGGTGAGGTGGAAAGTGCTAAAGTTTTGCGTAATGGAGCGTTACTGATTTTATGCAGGGATGGGGCGCCATCAGAGTAAGTAAGATTGAAGGTAAGAAGGTGCAAGCAACGTTGGTTACGGATAAAAAGGGGGTCAGAGGGGTCATTTCAAACATACCTACCAGCCTGTCAGCAGAGCAGGTGAAAGAACATCTAAGGGGAGTAAAAGTGAAGTGCTTGTAAGCAACTCATGATGGTGAAAAGAGTGACAGCTCGTCACTTCTGATAAGCTTCGATGAAGAAAGGCTTCCAGCTAATAGATCTGCTTCACAGGGCATCACTTATGCTGAGGCAGCTAAGAAATAATCCATGCGATCAGAAAAATTAAATATGAGGGCAAGTACTGCTAATAATAATGTGGTGAAATCTTGTGAAGGGTGTTGTAAGATTAAAGAAGACACACAGAAAAATGACTTTATACTGTTCATGGTGGAGGTAATAAATTGTTCAGCACAAACAACCAAGAAAAGATAAAAATAGTTGTCAAGTCTGCAGAAAAGTATCTAGGTGTTAGAGGTCTTGGATGGGGCGCAGTTGAGGAGATGTTGAAACGAAGGGTGAGTAGTTCACAGTCACAGCCATGCAGTGGTGGTACTTCATGGTATTAACTGTACTACAGTGGGATGTGTGTGGGTGTATACACATATGTAAATATATATGTAAAGTTATATTAGTTATGATATTTTATACTTATTATTATTATTATTATTGATTTATTTGTCATTAGGTTTTTTGTTTTTTTTTCTCTGCTGCTCTACTGTACCACACTCCAGTCCGGTAGGTGGCGGTAATGCATCTGTGCCGGCCGCCAATCATAACCAGAAGAAGAAGAAATAACAACAACGATCGACACAAACTGCGACTCTTTCTTCAGTCTCCATTCGATTATTTTACATTTGAGAAACATAAGGTTAAAAAGACGAACTTGTCGGATAGACTGATGTTCAACGAACCCGCTGTTTTACTCCGGTCTGTGGACTGCTTGTGTTTTACTGCTGAACAATTCCAGAGTAACTTTTGCTTCACGTGCCATAGGCAATGGATTTATACTGAAACATCAATAAAGTAGAAAGACAGACATTCAGGTACAGTCTTAATCATTTGTCAGGATTCAGATACGACCAGACATAACACAGTCCATAAATCACCTGTGGCGTCATAGCCGATATGAAATCAAGGTAAGATCTAAACTGCGAATCTTGTTTTTTCTCACTGAACATACGTTGCTCATACGTATTGTACTGTTTTATAGTGGTGCCGTGTTTGCAAAGCAGAATCCCTTCCAACCAAAGTCCACACAGTCCCTGTCAAAGTCAAAGAAAACGGTACACTTAATGATACTCTTTTGAAATGTTTCACCATGCTCATATTGTGCCTTTACAAGCCGCCACGAACCTGTCCATCATTTCTAATTCGCAGACTTCGAGTTCTGTACGTTCAAAATTTCACAAGCCGGATGACCATTTTGACACCAGGGATGGGAAGCCTGTTTATTCAGACGTCTGGCCTTCTGATTGGACATCTCCGACACCCTCATCTGACACGGAGGCACTCAAACCATCAGAAATCACAAGAAAGTCCTCTGATGATTTCCAGCTGGATTCAGTTCTGGCAAAGTATGTGTAAATTTCACTGAGTCAACTATATCCTTTCATGTAGTCATGTCTGTGATGAATTTTCTGAAACAGAATTAGTGTTACCTTTTTAGGGGGGAAAACATGACAACTTGGAAAGACGGAATTGTGTCATGAAAAATCAAGACTTCAATATTACATATATTTTATCAGTTGAAGTGTAACCATCACTGATCTTTGCATCAGGTACATCGACCGTTTTCGCTTTGGTGAACCACAAAGTCGAGCGGAGCGCCAGCAAATGGCTTGTGCAACTGGAGAGGAAGAAGTACCTTTCTGGTGGAAGGAATCTTCATCATCACTCTCCAGTTCAACACACATTAAAAGAGCAGACAGAGGTATATTTCTACGTTTTTGTAACCATACTGTGGTGTTAGAGCCTATGATGCATCTGTTAGCAGTTATTTTCTATAAAAACAGTTGACTTGAAAACTTTTCTTTTAACAGATGTCATCTATCCTTTGACAGATGCCGATGGACAGCATCATCGTGACAGACCCCCATCTCCACACAGAGGATGCCTTAGTGTGAGTGGAAATCTAAATTGTTCATGGTAATGAAGCATAATACTGCGATCTTCCTTTGTTTATCACTTCTTTTTTTATTATTTACTAGAGCTGCTGAATCAGTTCCACCACAGTTTTAACCGCAGTATTAATCTGTGTAATTATTTAAACATAAAAGAAGACATAATTGCAATTTAAACACCCAGATTTATGTTTGTTTTTGTTACAAATGGAATAAAAATGAAATGTTTTACAATTTTCAGAAATGAAAAAAAAAAACCCAGAAAAAAACACAACTTCCATCATATGGTGAGGTCGACTTGTCCTGGATAAAACATTCAATATGAATATTTTCTTAGACAACAATGCAAGTCGACTAAAATTACAATCACAATATTCCTCACAAAAGTTATACAATGTCTTGAGAATTTACTTCATCAAATCACACAGTTCTGTCATTACTTTTGTATGTTGCTCTTATGGATTACCTAAACACGGTGCATTGGTAATGCCAGATTTGTCCTGAATGCCCGGGAACCAGACAGTCAGCAGAACTCACAGTTTATTCCAACTAAGTCTCCCTATAAATATTTGTATTTCAGCACCGCACCACACGTCCATTTGGAGATCTGCATGTTTACTTAATGCCTCGGGCGCTTCTGTTTTTGCAACCATATTTGAAACATTTATGGCTTGTTCTGCATGCTCATGTCAAATATACAGTGTGACCAAATTAGAAGTAATTAAAATGTCTAGGCAACAGACGTGCAAACAATGTGAGTGGCTACAATATGTTATCCAAACATATTTAATAATGCAGTTCTACCTAGTCTAACGATATTCAATATAAAATGGATACTTTTTAAATTTTCTGTTGGTTCTTGTTTTAGATTATGTCAGACACCTCCCAAGGTGATTTTGACGACTCTGAGATAATACGTGCGCAGGAATGGGCCAGCGAACTTGAGCAGGAAGGGTATGGAAACCTACAAGTAACATTAAGGTTTGATACTTTTGTTGATACTTTTATGTTTGATACTTTTGTGTCAACTTACTTCCATCCTTTTAATTGTCTTAATTGTTGTCTCTGTGACAGTGAATGCACCCATAGTGATGAATCTATCCCAGTCACCTCAGATGGGTTAGGATGCTCAGATTTCTCTTCTTCAGTCAGTGTAGATGAACCCTTGCGAAGGCCCTTGATGCCTAATTTGTTAAGCACCGCTGGTAAGTTTCCTGTAAAGTGTTTCTGTACGTTTTGTTTTCTCATGTAAGCTTGCATAATGCCGTTCTCTCTTATGCAATCAATATGGTAAGTAGTGTTGTGTTGCAATTTCTTCACAGCAAAAGTCAGCACGGGGTCAGCTCAAGCTATGGCCTTTTCAAAATCCACTGTGATTCCGGCTTTGGTGCCCCCCACGTGCCCTGAAGATGACATCCTTTTCCAGTGGCGTTCAAGGAGACATTTGGAAAAGTTCAGAGAATTGTCTCAGTCCATGCCACACTCCAATCTTCATAGTTCCACACTACAATGGCAGGGTCGCAGTCTCACAACCTCAGAGCAGCCCCACAAGGTTGGGGCATGGTCATACTCTATTAAATTTATTTACTATTATTTGTATTTTGATTCCAGTTTGGAAGAGTAATATATGACTTTTCTGTCATTTTAATTTTCAGCAACAACAAAGTACTCAAGCTCCTGAACCCTTACAAAACCCTACAATCTCAAACATGAATGCTCCTCGACCAGAAACCATAGAACAACCCTGCCCTACATCTTCAGATTCCTCTCCCTTCTCTGCCTTCATAGCCTCTAGCACTTTAGCCCCTCAACCCCAGGCCATAGCCCGTGTCCCAGCACACACGCATTTCCTCTGTGAAGTTTTGCCCTGTCCCATTCAGGCATCTCACACTAGTTTGCAAGAAAGCATTTTGCACCGTTTAGATTGTTCGACAAAAGTTATGGCCCTAAAAACCCAGACCCAGAGTGAGAAACTGGTATCAGCCTCAGAATCTTGTTCCTCTGGACGTGTGGAAGGAGGACTGGCTTGCCATGCCAAAAGAGCTGAGACAAACAAGAAAGTGAAAACTCGGATAAAGCAGTCAGACAAGAGTGAGAAGGAGGCAGTATCGTCTATGAAAGAGCAGAAGAAAACAACTGGGTACAGTATTACACAGTATACAAAGGTCAGCTTGTACAGTTAAGAACACATTTTTATAAACATACACTGATGAATCTGTTTTTACATGCAGAGAATGTTCACGTCAGGGAGTTCTCTCAAAGGTCATACCCAGGAAGGAGCAACACCTGCAGACAGTCCCAGACTCTTCAGGCAAACATGCATCACCACCTTCGCCAGTCCGCAGTGCCTTAGGACAGGTCAGCACGGATCAAAATGTTTTACACGTCCCATACTGGGAAAATGAACCTTTCTTGGTCGTTGAGGTTCATAGAAACTCTGTGATGTAGAAAAAGCTATGAAAATATGATCTTATCCAGTACTACCAATCCTGTGAAATCCACACAAGAAAATGGACAACAGGAAAAGCAAGCCATTTTGAATGTCTGTGATTTCAGACATCGCAAGTCAAACTCAGTCATAGTCCAGCTGACATGCATTAGCCCTACTCTCAAGAACTGGTAGAATGATCAATTTTAGAGTTAAAACAAATCCTATTTAAACTCAAATTAGCTCTGTCCCTATGAGCAACTGCCAACGTGTTATCCACTAAAATTGTATACTGTACGTCAGAATCTAATCCCAGGCCACCTTAGGAATGAACTGCCATGCAGCCATTCAAGGTGTTTTCTGATGACAAATGGGCAGGTACGACACCTCACGGTGAAAACAGAATGTATATAGCAGAGGTATCAAGCTCCTTGGGGGGGTTGGCTGCAACCTCCTCACCTTTTATTATCAAGTACATTTTGTGGCAAACACATACTCTCACACATACACCAACATAATGTATGTTGATGTATCTGTCGCTATTTTTTTGGTAGGTGTTGCTTGTTCTGACCACGTTTTTACAGGTGCAGCAGTTGGTGACCTGTTGCTAATATGGATTGAATAGATGACTGTTGTTTTTTATGTGTTCTGTTTCCTTTTTTTTTAATCTGGCTCCTCCTGCCTGTCAGCTCCAGCACTGTATTGTCTCTGTTAAAATACTTAAAGTACAAATAAATACAGTTGGTAACAAGTGGAGCCTATAGGCCTCCTCTAAAGCAAATGTATTTGGCACAATTCAGATCACGATTCTGTTTGCAAAGGGATTTGTAACACACAACAAACAGTAGTTTAGATAATGCGCAACTACTGCACCGTTCATCAACATGAGCAAAATAAGTTACAATCAGCTGCTTTACTTATTTTAAGTTCATGTAGTTGCTTGTACCATTTTCTTGCACATTTTCTTTGTTTTTGTTCATTTTCTTGATTATTTGGCATATGTTTTACTCATTTTGTTGCTTATTTTGGCTCATTTTCATTTTTTTCTGTACTGCTGGCAGTTGGAATCAAATGACAATGACCTGATCCTGATTTTGTTTTCTTGACCATTTTTCTTCAATTTCTTGATTATTTTGCTCATTTTCTCAACTATTTGTTTTCTTCATTTTTCAGATGATTTGTCCCATTTTGTGCATTTTCCTGGTTAATTTATTCATTTTGTTCACTTTCTTGGATTATTTTGCACATTGTCTTGACTATTTTCTTCATTTCTGTTCATTTTCTTAGAAATTCTGCTTCTTAGTTATTTTGATGCTATTTTTGTTTTGATCATTTTAAAATTTGATTATTTTGTTCATTTTTAATAATTTTATTGATTATCCCCCACACACCACCAAACCATGGAAAAAACTACACCCTTGCATATGTGTATAAGTCTAAATGCTAGGATGTGGGACTTTAATATCTGTTTTGAGAATATTAACTACAATTTAAGATAATGTGCTACTAGGCGTTCATTATAACCGTTATATTATTTGTGTTTTAATACCGTCTTCATCTCCTGTTAAGATACATTCTCACTGCACTTAAGAAAAGCCTTAATAACAGGTGATATGTTCGCCTTTGACCTTCTCAGGTAGTTTCAGAGGTTTTGTTCCCTACCGTGGATTCATCTCCTGCACATGGGAGTGCTCCCTCATCTGTCTCTCGTCCTTGCACTCCCTCTGAATCCCGAAAGCCCTCAGTTCTCCCATGCAGTGCACAGAGCCCTACGGAGGTCGTTTCACAGCTACTACATGAGGCTGAAGGTGAGTTTGTGGCAGCCGCGGGCACCACCCTTTGACTTGCGCATGAGCTTCCCTTGTATTTCAGGTGGACTTTACATTACAACCTGAAGAACTTTCTTTTTAATATACATGTAGTTTCGTATGGAACACCTTCGATGACTGCAGACTAGACAACAAGGTATTTTAGAGGCTGCTTATGCTTAAAATATTTTCCTTTTTTCAGACTCGGATGAGAAAGAGTTTGAAGATGACCCCCTACTTCAAGGCCTTCGAAAACAGAGAAAATATGTGAAAGAGCAGATCAGGTACTGTTTTTCTTAATATTTGAAGGTGTTGTTACTGTAGAGGTCTAGATATCACTTCAAGCACCAGAAAAAAATAATCTATTACATTTCTCTTTCCAGTGCAGTGGACTTGATGTTGCATGGATTCCAGGATGAACAACAAGTTGTTTGAATTTTCAGCAAACGAGGTAGTAGTTTTTTTTTTTTTTTGTAATGTAATAAACTTTATTTTTCATTGCTGAAATATGTGCACATTAAAAACTCTGACAATATATCTCTGTGCATCATTAATCACAACCACAATGCAGTGCATTTTACAAGAGCTGTTCATAAAGAAGCAGTATCTTAAACTGAAAAGAATATTTACAAAGACTGGTTCCTTGAAACATGTAAGAGTGATGAGTTGCAGAACAGTATATACAAACCTCAGAGAGCAGGGAACATTAGAGCAGTGCCAGGAACATAACATTCATGATTTGGCACATGGTGAGTGTTGCTGTGACTGAAGGAGTCTGAAGCTATTTCTGCTTGTGCCTGTGTGTCCATCAAGGCTTCTGTTACATTTGTCTTCATATAAGGTGAAGATGGATGAGAAGTGAGTGTTTTGTATTCATGCGATCAGGTCAGGGTTCTGGAGACTGGGTCTGCACCATGGGTGCAGATATGAAAAGGATGCCATCTGGAGAGACCACTGACTCCAAAGCCATGGTATCCACTCCTTTTGGGATTCGGTAGCGACGGTTAAACTGCCGTGTTGTTAACCCAGGACCATCCTTCTAATATTAAGACACAATAGGGAATACATAATTTTAAAAAAATTATAAATGCGATGGGTTTTAACAGTTATTTACCTTAAACATTTGAGAATACCAACCTTTTTCTCCTCATGTCTTCCTTGTACTTCCACAAATTCTCCTATCACTTTGACCATCAGGTCCTCTGGTTTGAAGTACTTAACGTCAACTTGAACTGTAAATCCACTGTCATCACAGTTCACCTAATATCAAGCAAATTTCATAATCATACACTTATTCAAAAAGACAGTATGTACTGTGAATAGCCAACTGACCAAGTCTATTATGCTCTTGAAAATAATTATTGAAAATATTTGAGCTTTAGAGTTATGAAACAGTCATATTTCAGCTTTTGTGTACCATCTTATTCCAACTGTCTTAGTAACTTGCCCTGAATTAACATTAATGTGTTCATTTACTGAGGTTTTTAACCATTACATATTTAGTTTAACTTACCTCTGCAGAGCTGATATTCTCACTCTCTGGAATCAGTAATTTGGGGGACCAGTTGTACTGCCCATATGTCCCACTGAGACGAGGAATAAGAGGTGGCAGAAGCTTCTCCCATGGTATACCACCATCTGGAATAGTGGGTGGCAGGATGAAATCCATTTCTGATCTAGAAATGTAAAAAAAAAAAAAAAAAAGTATGAGAACTGAATTCACATGCAGCACGTTTGATCAGTCAAACAGCTCTGGCTACAATGTACCTCTTGTTTAGCCTGGAGAAATATGTGCGTGAAGGTCAGCCCGTTAATCTCTGAATGAGGCGCAGTGCGCACCGGGATGAACTGCTGCGTCCCACTGTCTCCCTGCTCTGCTGCTATGTGTTTTATAGCCCAGTTGCATAATGAGTTGGGAATTCGGTGTGGGGCACCATGCCTGTGTTTTGTCCTGGACTTGTTATGAGCAGCCTACACTTGTGTGTCCCCGGCAGGATAAGAGGGAATTGTTTTGGAAGTGATGCAGCTGTTGCAGGATTAAGAGCAATCAACATGTTTATTACCCATTACCGAGATAGTAGCGCCATTCTCTTCCCTCCGTGTGATTGGGAGCGGTTCAGACCTGTTACAAACGACATGCTTGAAGCTGGTTGCCAGGAAGGTCCGTCCAAAAATAAGTTGAGACGACGCGGTGATGTTCAGTCCTCGTGAGCCGCCGACAGACAGACGGACAGTGACAGCGGCTCGTGCCAAACACATGCCGAGGCACGTGTGTTCATCAGCCAATTCCTCACTTTTACTGAGGGAAATGTTCAGGGTCTTTACTATGACAGAACTACACCACCGGTCTGAAGTGATTTTTCTTTTTATCGTTTGTAACTTTGTTCAGTGGAACAAAGTTACAAACGATAAAAGCCTTTGTTCACATGAACTGCAGGGTCTGCTGTAATAAAAAAATAGAAAAATCTGGCTTTGAATCCATGAATAACAATGTTCCACAAATCATTTATTGACTGTCAGTGTATGTAAAAAAAAAAGTATCAAAAATGTAAATACAGCATTCTTACTTGTATTTTAATTTTTGATACTTTTGGTATTCTACAGGTTCTGATTTTGAATAAGATCTTGATGTCCCAGAATTTTTATGTTGTTGCTGATGTAAGTAAAACTTGTTTCCTAGGACAGCAGGCCTGTCATCTGTAATAAATTGGCTGTAAAAAAAGGTCACATCACACCATTGTTGTTAGATATGCATTGTGTGTAAATCTAGAGCAGTTATTCATACTGCCATCTCACATTGTACTAAGGGGTTGTAAAGTAAGCTCTCTCTCTCTATACATATATGTATGTCACTAATGATTTCTATTACACACGGTAATAAGTCAGTTTCTTCATTTTCCATGGTAAGTGACATTTGTTAAGTCCTTCAATCATACCAAACACATGCTGATATCTGTGACTTGTTCTTGGCATACAGTACTGAAGTGAAGTCAGCAGTTATGTATGCTAGGTTCACGTTCACCCTGTCAGTAATGTTGACATATGTCGTATATTTTTAGTCACTACTGGTAAAGCCAAAGTGCTATCACTTTGGCTTTACCAGTAATGACTAAAAATATAAGATGACAGAGAAGTAGGGACATTCGTTGGGATTAAGTCATTGAGTTTCATACAGCAGTTTTTGTCCTGACTGTAAACTAACATGGCTCGTGGTTGTCAAGTTCATATAGATGTATAGAGACATAAACAATTAAAATAAAATCCTAAATACGTACTATGCTGAGAAATACACTGAGTGAAAACACAAGGAAACAGAGTTAGTATGGATATTTTTTTGTATTTCATTTATGCACAAATGATCATTTTTAAGGAATGCCCAGTGGAATTGTGAAGGAGAGGTAATCTCCAACTGCGCCCCATTCTGCTCTGAAGTGCTGAAATATTGATATCCACGTAGTGAGGACTGCAATCCATAAGAAGACCCCAAGTGCCGATCGCTTGACATCTAGACAAAAATAAATAAATAAATGACACAACAGTATGTGATGTCACACAGTACGTATTTTCTCTATGACAAAAGCCTTAAATTGGAAACACCTCTCGGCTGTAATTTCTTTTCAACAATTTTAACAGACACAATTGTTCAAACATTTTGGGACAAGACCTCTCTCCACATGTTTCGCATACAAAACAAAGCAGCGTGCCACTTTTTAGGCATACAAAACAAAGTACTCCTTTTAGATTCATGGTGAAAAGGGCAAAATACATTCCTGTATTTTAGACATGTTGGCTTTATGACTTTTTCTCACTTTCCTGTTATGACAACCTGTTCATTTGTACTGAGGTGTTACACTTTCAGTATAAAATCTTGATGGCAATACATATTTTAACATGTCAATGATTCTTTATTGTGTACCTTCATTTTTTTTCTTACTTAGGTATACATTTTTATGACTTACAGGTCTTTATCTGGAGCTGTTCAGTGTACGCTGGCTTGAAAAAAGCCTCTCGAAAAAACCACACCACATTAACCAGCCAAAGGAATGGCAGAAATGCAAATCCACCTGAGAGAAAAGGGAAAAAAATATTGCAGCTATAACCTGTAGTGCCATTGAGTAAATATGATACCAAATCTACTCAAGAACTGCTCGTACTTTTTCAACCTCAAGTCATTTAACTATTGCTACTGCCAGAAATGTACTAATTCCAATTCTATATCCCTCCTTAACATGACTATACAGTATCTGGCAACACATCTTCAAGTGGCCACTACATACAAACACAGTGATGAAAATTGTTGCGTCAGTACTTGTATAATTTATCTTGAGGTATTCTTACCTAAGTAGTATTTTCGGCACAGGCTGAGTTTCTCCTCGTTGGGAAGTCGTTCGAGATTCATCGTTAATTCTATCTATGCAAACGACAGACAGAAAACAAGATTAGAACAGCAAGAGGCTGCCACTCAAAGTCCAAATATATTGGGTTTGATTAAAACTCGGCTTCGTTTACATGGTCAGCTGATTCAATGGCTGTTAGCTGGTTAGCATAACCTAACGTTAGTGTGTTCAATACAACTTGGCTAGAGGTAGCAATAGCTGTGATGTACACAAATTTTCTCCGCTAATCGTAGACCACTGTGTAATAGCCATGGTTTGAGTTGATTGTGTACATTTTAAAATAAGATTTACCTCATAAATGCGAAGCCAAAAATCACAACAGTCTACTTCCTAGTTCTTGTTTCGCAGCGTTCGCCTTCTTCTTCGTTTTCGAACTATTTATCAGCCTTTGAATTACGGCAGCTCGATAGCGCCACCTACTGTATAGAGTATGACATTAAAGTTTCCAAAATACAGTATGAAGTGTGGCGTCTCGTAAAGAAAAGCACAGTACTGTGTAAATTATTATATGCAGGGCAATTTTTTCTTTATTTCATCCTCAGTCTTTTTATGTGATTCCATTATCGTCAAACGTAAAGACGAAAAATGTTCAATTCCTGAATAATGATAATGAATAGTTTCACATTTGTCAGAATCTGTTTTATTTCATTGCTATATCAGCTTAGTTTACAAACGTAAGTTGTGTGTCACAGGTTAGTTTTTTTTATTTGTGTGGGATATAGAACGTATCATTTGTAAGAGATTGATACTTGCTGATTGAAAGAGGGAAACACGTTTATCCAGTGTTGACATATTTCTGAATGAAGAATTGTCGTCCGAAAAACCACTAGAGGTCGACCCACTTTCCGTCCTCGAGTCCACTTAGAACCAGGCGGAGAAAAACTCACTTTCCCTTGCGGCATTGCGGCTCCCCCCTCCCATCTCGCGCCTTCCCTCTTGTCTGTCCCTCTCCTCGAGCTGCTAGCCATCGGTGTGTGTTGTTGTTGAAGCAATGATGGCGGCAGCGGGATGCGGATCAGCAACCGCGGCTGCCGTAGGAGGCCAAGGTGGAACCGTTACTGCCAGAGGTCGTTTTCCCGGTCGGCCTTGGTCATCTCGTAGTCGTTTGCGCTCTGAGAAGCGATGGCAACTCGGACGATCAGGCTTAGAAGCTGATGATGTGACAAACGGAGGCCAAAGGCCCACAAACCTGGTTCTATCGTTAAACGAAGACCAGTCTCACTTGCGCTTACTTGGGATAGAAGCGAGCCACAAGACCCTTGGCCAGGCTGGATACAGCTCTAGTGGGAGCGAAGAGGTGAGGTCCCAAACCGAAGCTGGAGTTAGTATCTTTACTTCATTTTTTCACATTTTGTGTGATTGTGAAATGTCCGAGAATGAATGCTGTCCGTAGCAGTGTGAGTGCTTAGTGCCATGGAGAAATGTCAACATCCCTTTGCTATGCTAATGTTAACTTTAGCTTACGGAGCTAAACGAGCTGGCTAGTGTTAGCACAATGCAGCTTCCCATGACATTTAATGAACAGTCGCAATGCAAAATATCAGTTTAGGAAAGAACACCACACTCTAAAGTAACATTAGGTCCTCTCCCACTTTGCGTTAATTTGTGCACAACTAACAGGTTATTGTACAATATGTATATATATCGTAAAAGTCGGGGGTGTGAAACAAATTGCAAACGAGGATCACAATTATTTCATCTGTGGCCCGCTCCTTATAATGGGCCAGTGTAGCAGCTAGCTAGTAGCGTACACAAAGAGCGAGCAGGCTAGCGCCTCTGCCCCCTGTACAGTGGCTAACGGCTAACTGTGTACCCATACTGTCCAGATGTGGACATACCTAGACACATAAAAATAGACAAAACAGAAATATACTGCGCAGCGTGTAACTAAACTCTTTGCCGGCGTAATACAACTGACAAACGCCCAAATAGTTAACAAATCGTAAAGTAACTACAGCTAACTATTGCAGACAGATGTGAGTTACAGCGTCTTTGAGGACGGGGTTAACTGTGAGCTAATATATGAGATGATGGCATGTTTCAGAGTTGTGAATAATTGGACAAAATGTAGCTGCACTTTGCTTAAACACTGAAGACGCGCTGAAACATGGTGTTTGCAGACGTTCTTAACTGGTAGTAGAGCAAACGATGTGATGTGAGTGAAGTCGCACTCGAACACCTTAACCTTGACTTGTTTTATTTTGTAGCTAGTGAATTGTTCAATGTGCAGACACTGCCGGTTCAAAGACAGTAATAAACTAGTTATGTTATTGAATGCATTACTCTATATTAGGAAGTTTAGAACGTCAAGCAGCACGTTTGCAGTAACGTTTTCATTAATACACGCCGTATTCATGCGCTATGACAGAGAAGTTAGATTTGATTCAGCTGTGTGAAAGTGTAAGTGATGGTATGCCAGTTCTTCATTTTAACACTGTGAATTGTTTTGTTGGGTGGTGTGATTAAAATGATTGTGTTGGACATTCATTTGTTTTTCACAGTTATGTACTCAGTTATTTTCAATATTTCATAGCATCTTTTATTTGGAACTGCATATTGATGTAATGGCAGAGGCTTTTCTATGTGGAATTAGCATGCTTTCCTCTGTTCTGTAGACTGTCTCACCAACAGTCCATGGCATACGTGGTTGTTTAATAACTCTAAAACTCTTCGTACTGTGACCGTGCTATGTGTGACAGACTATGCAGGGTGTACCTGCTTTTTCCCTTGTCAGCCCGTGTCGTCTCCAGCCCTCATGCAGCCCTGCACAGGATAAACTTTTTACCTAGTGAATTAATCTGTTAAGAACTCTGCAGTGGACATAATATTTCTACCAATTTCTAAAATTTCTGTGGATGCTATGAATTAAATTATTGATAGTTTATGGTCTTTTACAAAGTTCTGTTGAGTTGTTTCAAATGTTAACTGCTTGTTGTTTTTTAAAGGGTGATGACTTCAGAGGATTTGAAGCTGAGAGAAAAGGTTCTAAAGGATCTCGACAAAATCCTTTCAAAGGTGAGGGGAAAAAAATCTGTGTAGCATACAATATATTTGATTACTGAACAATACAGCATTTGAAGTTTGGATGAAGTTTGAAATAAAATACTTTTTTCTTCCTTGTTTTAGGTGATGGCGTCAAATCTAAAACACCAGGTGAGAAGCTACTACCAGTTGTGGATGGAGCGCTCGATCCGGTAAAAGATGCAAAACCTGTGAACAAGATGCATGGCTTATCTCCAGGAGCAGAGAATACAAAAGACTGCAGGAAAGGTTTGAAAGGAAAAAACACTATGGATCGACCATCCACTAAGAGCACAGCCTCATCAACAGCACCAAGGATTACTATAAAATTGGTGGCCAAAAAGAAAATGAAAACTGTAAAGGAACCTGACAAGAAATTTACAAAGAAGAAAGTAAAAGGAGTTCAGGATCAGCCTAAAGCCAAGGACATTCAGGATGACCAGATTTCAAGTGCTCATGTGAAATTAAAAACTGAACTTCAAGATGTTGCACAGGGCACAGAGGATAAGGGAGGGGGGACTTTACCTGCAAGACGGCGAGGAAGGTCTGCCTCCAAGCTGACAGAGCCTGTCTACCAGACTGCTGCCAAAGTTGTGGTGGATGACCAGAAACCAAAAGAGAAGAAATCTGTCAGCCAACTTGATACTGTACAGGAAAGTGGAACTGTAGAGCCAAAAATAAACACAAAGAAAGCAAAATATAAGGACATTGTGACCGAACAAGGTTCTGAAAGTAAACAACTTGTGACTCGTAGGAGCAATAGAGTCACTCCTCTCTCTAAAAAAACCTCAGACAGTGCACCTGAACCAGAAAAATCAAGTGATAATAAACCCATTTTGGTGGAGTCAAAGTTAGATATTTGTAAAACAGTGGTGGCCAAACCATTAACAAGAAGTGATAGGCGAAGGCAAAGTAAGAGGCTCAATAAGGATAATATAGTACCCGAAGATAATGGTCCAACATCCACAGGAACTAATAACACACCTGTACAACCCAGTTTGCCTTTGAAAAATGAGGAAAAGGTTCCAAGTATAAAGTTGATAAAGATTAGAAACCCAAAATACGAGGCACAGTCCAGTGGGAAGAATTCAACTCGAAAGAAGAAAAGAAGAAAATATATCTGGACATTGACATTAGTAAAAGTAGCTTGTCCTGCACAGGCCACTGAAAACATAGTCTCAGTAACAGAGAAGACTGTGATTGAAGTGGATCAGTCCACTTTCTGTGACACTAGTGTCAACAAGATTTTAAAGGGAAGAGATAAGAAAGCAACCCTGGATAACTTGGCCCCAGAGGATAGTAAAAAGGATACAGACCTTAATGAGAAAGGTTCCCAAAATAAAACTGATGTCACGTTTGGTGAGAAGCCTTCTTTACAGACAGAAGTAGAAATGGAACAAGTAACTGAAACAGCTCCACAAGAAATCACAAAATTAGATTGCGGGAAAGTTGTCCCACCTCTTCAAATTAAAAAGGTGTCCTCCCCTGGTAAACATAAAAGCTCAAAGCCATCCTTCCTAATACAGCAAGTTAGTCCTGTGCCTGAAAAGAAAGAGGATGCACAGAAAGATCACATTGAAGTTACGGATAAGTCGTCATGTCCAGATGAAGGAGTTATAGCAACCAGGAGACTAAGAAGGAGGACATCAAGTCGAGATTTTCCACAAATAAAGTCTGTCAGTCAGAAGCCAGTGACAACTCGGAAACGGAGGGTTCGGACTGTTTCACAGGAAAAAGATGCCCCACAGGTCCATCTTAAAGATTCTTCTCAGGTTTCAACCGAAGATTCCAGCTCACTTGTTCTTCCTGAAAAGTCTTGTCAGGTTTTGGCTGTAGATGCCTCTGAGGTGTCTGAAGTGATCAGTGCAAACTCTGCTGAAGTTCCTGATCAGAATTCCCCAAAAACAGCTGAGGAACCAGCACAGGTGCCAGGTGAAGTTTCTTCCCAGAAGGTGGAGAACAAGGCAGAAACACAGATCAAAGAGGCCAAACCTTTACCTGTGCCTTCTAAACCGAGGAGATGTAGAAAAACTAATTCAGGGAAAAAGAGAACTGTGCAAAAGAAAAAGGCAGTTGTGTCCCCTGAAACTGCTGTCATCACAGAAGTGGTCACAGCTGAAGCTACTAACACAGAGTCTGTGCAAAAGGAAGCTAGTGAGCCTTTAATAACAGAGGTTAGTCAGCAAGACACGAAAGACTGCACCGAAGCTGAAGCAACACATGACATTGTACCTGGGGAAAAAGAGCAGATACAGCCCCAAGTTCCTGAGCAGATAGAGCCCCTAGTTCAAGAGGAGATACAACCCCCAGTTCCAGAGCAGATACAGCCGCCAGTTCCAGAGCAGATACAGCCGCCAGTTCCAGAGCAGATACAGCCGCCAGTTCCAGAGCAGATACAGCCCCTAGTTCAAGAGGAGATACAGCCCCCAGTTCCAGAGCAGATGCAGCCCCCAGTTTCTGAGCAGACGCAGCCCCCAGTTCCAGAGCAGACGCAGCCCCCTGTTCCAGAGCAGACGCAGCCCCCTGTTGCAGAGCAGATGCAGCCCCCTGTTGCAGAGCAGACGCAGCCCCCTGTTGCAGAGCAGACGCAGCCCCCTGTTGCAGAGCAGACGCAGCCCCCTGTTGCAGAGCAGACGCAATCCCCTGTTGCAGAGCAGACGCACTCCCCTGTTGCAGAGCAGACGCAATCCCCTGT
>JAQQAE010006281.1:0-16828 GCA_029823295.1 Pseudamia nigra
ACACTGACTACTTTTCATTGTGTCAAAGTGTCATTTCTTCAGTGTTGTCCCATGAAAAGATATAATTAAATATCTGCTGAAATGTGAGGGGTGTACTCACTTTTGTGAGATACTGTATATCCTTCTATAACAGTAGCAAAACCACAGATCATATGTAGAGTTTTACATTTAACTTATTCACTGTTATGAATTTCAATATTTCATTGAAGCATCTTTATCTGTGATTATGGCATGAATCCACAGTGGTATCATTTTGTTAAGTTTACACAGTGTCACAACCATAGACTGTTTATGTTAGTGACAGAGTAACATGATGTTACCCGATGGCCACTTTATTTGGTACAGTTACAGTAGTTACAAAACAAGGTAATGTATCTCATCATGTAGTCACTTGGCAGCAGTTCAGCTCATTTAAGCATGTGGACACAGTCAAGATGACCTGCCGAGGTTTAAATTGAACGTGAGAACGGAATAGGAAGGTAATTGACATGACTTTGAACATGTCATGGTTGTTGGTGCCAGATGGGCCGGTCTGACTATTTTACAAATTTCTGATCTACTGGAATTTTCAAACACAACCTGCTTTCTGCTAAACTTTAGCAGCTGAAGAGAAAATATCCAGTGAGCAACAGTTATCTGGATGAAAATGTCTTGTTGATGCCTGAGGTCAGAGGAGAACGGTCAGACTGGTTGGAGCTGATGGAAAGGCAACAGTAACAGCAGCAGATCATCACACATGGAGTCAACAAAGACCAGGAAACTAAGGCTTCAATTCACATGGACTCAAGTGGTCAGTAGAAGGCTGGAGAGTGTTGCTTTGTCTAGTGAGTCTCAATTTCTGCTGCAATATTTGGATGTTATGGTAATGATTGACATAAACAACATGAAAGCATGGATCCATCCTACTTTGTATCAGCTTTTCAGACTTCCAGTGGAGGCACATTTTGGGACCTTTAGTCCTATGCATTGTTTAAATACAACAGCCTACATGGGTATTGTTGTGACCACGGTCCGTCCTAGTACCCCAGTGCCCCGGCTAACAAATTTAATCCGTTCCGGCGTCACGTTCATTGCGCGAATCATTCATTAGCCGGAGCAAGTTTTTCCATAGGAATACATGTAAAACCAATTAATCAGTTCTGGACCCACGAAAACTCCCGTATAAAGTATGTATTACACACCCGTACGTGCACATTTATTGATTTATAAGGACACTTACTGGAGGAGGATGAGACAGAGACGCCATTTTTCTTAGGTCCCGTGATGAAAAACACAAAATGAAGCAGTATTTTAGGTGAAAAAATTAGGTGAAACAATACGTGAAAAAATTCGTAACCAAAATTTCAAAATTCGTAAACTGAAATTTTACGGGTTACAAATTTCGCAACCCATACAAAATTTTGGCCAAATTTTTTTCGTTACCCAAATTTTTCTTTGGTGGAAGTGTTCGTTACCCGGGGCACCACTGTACTAACAAGGTGTACCTAATAAAGTGGGCAGTGAGTGTATATCACTACTGTACTTTAATTGCGATACATACTGTATTAGCAGGGATGGGAATCACCAGAGACCCTGTGATATGATATTGTGATACTTCTTCAGTCACGATACGATATTATTGTGAAACTATGATATATAGTGTACAGTATTGTGAGATCACCATACACTGAGAATATCAGTAGTTTTTTTTTCAACCTAAAGTAAATATCACATTTACAATAAAGTATTCAGTCAATTGAATTCACTTAAATAACTTTTATTTTAGTGACTTTTAAGTTGTTCTGACACTGTAAGTCAACATAAAGATAAAGTTTTCTTTTTTTTCTTAAAAAATACAATTAAAGTGAATAAAACATGGACTTAGACACAAAAGTGTCATTTTGCCCCTTGGACTTCAGAACCTAAAGTGTTTTACTGTACTTATTTTCCAACTTCACTGAAAGTTCGCACTGGGAAACAGTGGTCCAAGAATTTATGAACAGCTTTTTTCTTATCAAAATATCAATATCTGGTGGGTTTGTATTTATACAAAATTGCAATTTATCACTATATTACACTGTATTGATATTTTCCCACTCCTACCTATTAGCTGCAGTGTGAAGAAATGGAAACATGTCAAACAATAGGTACGTTTAAGCAAAACATTATTAAAAGATGTGGAATCATTTAAGAGGTTTATTGAAAACAGCATATACTTTGTATTACAGTGATTTGTGTTGTGTTAAATATTCAAATGTAATGCTGTAAACACTAAATATCATAATGTGAGGCTGTGAAAGCCTTAACTTTGAGTTACTGATTTAAAATTTGGTAAAAAAAAAAAAAAAAAGGTCAGATAAGTGTGATTTCATCCTACACCTTTTTCGAACTTCAAAGAGTCTGATTTCTGCCAATGTTTTGTGCTTTCCTTTTGTTTTGAATTCTGTGTTGAAATAAATGCATAAAAATAATAACAATAAAAATAATTTGTGAAATATTCCAAATTCAGTCACACAGATATATTCAGGACTTTTATTGCCAAAGGTAGCATCAGAGGGTAGCTGTTTTGACTGAAAAGATGCATACAAAAATACACACAGTGTGTTTAAAGCCATTCAAATGCTTATCACTTTGATGAATTATTTACAAATGGTAATAACTGTACAAATACAACCTTTTCCTGACCTTTCATAGACTCATATTTTAGTCTGGTACTGAATGAAGGACCGACCGACCCAAAGGCCAAACATGTCCATAGAAGCACAGACACTTAATAAAGATCAGGCAATAAATACAGCAGCTGCATGCTGTCGCCTCCAAACAGAACCGTTCTCTTACATGGACACTGTCCTGATCCGACAGAACATCTTCAGGCAAATAGAACAGGAGGCGTCGGCTCGGATCATCGGCTGGTTAACGAGTAACGAGCAACTTCTATGGACCATGTAGATTTCTGGGGTTGTTTTACCTGGACTTGAATCTGTCATGGTGCCTTTTTTTAAATCAGGTACCCGCTATGTTTATTTTGTGCCATTTTGTTCATTTTCTTTATTATGCTATTGATGTTTTGTTTATTTTTATTCAATTTCTCAATAATTTTGTTCACTTTTATTGTTTGTTTTTTATGTTTTGCCCTTTGTTTCTTTATTGTCAGTTTGTTTTATTAATTCTGTTTGGTAAATCGTTGTTCATTTATTATTTTGTTACTTTTTAAAAATTGATTTGTTAATTTTTGGTACTTTGTTGTCAAGTTTATTTATCAAGATCATAGTCTTGATTATTTTATTTATTCATGCCTATTTTGTTGGATATTTTGTTCCTTTTTTCATTATTGGTTATATTTTATTCAATGTTTTAAACTGACACTAGTTTTTTGTTATTCCATTTATTTATTTGTTCATTTTGGTTATATTTTGTTCAGTTTTTAAATGGATTTGTTCTTCATTTTATTGATTTTTGTGCACTGTATTATTCACAGTGTTGATTATTTTGTTGATTTCTGGGCATTTTGTTGGTTATTTTGTTCCTTTTTGTTCATTGTTGGTTGTACTTTGTTCAGTGTTTGAATGTATTCGTTAGTTTTTGGTTATTTGTTGTTTATTTTATTGATTATTTTGTAGCTTATTGTTCATTTTTGTGGATTATTTTGTTTATTTCTGCACATTTTGATGGTTATCTTGTTCCTTTTGGTTTATTGCTGACGACTATCTTCATTTATTTTTCATTTTTGTTACTTTTTTGTTTGTTTTTGCTCATTTTTTGTATTATTTTTGTTCCTTTTGTTTTTTATGTTTGTTTTCTATTTACGTTTACTGTTTATTTGTTCCTGTTGTGCATTGTTTTGTTCCTTTTTTGTTGATTTAGTACTTATTTAGTTTCTTTTGTACACTGAACTGGTCATTATTCATTGTTCTCTATTCATTCTTGTTACTTAATACTTAAGGTGTAAAAATAGAGTTGATGGCAGTTTATGATGTATTTGTCTAAGTTTGCATCCCAAGGAGACACCACATTACTGAGTCTTGAGCTGAAAAAGTTTAGGAACCTCTGTCCTAGAAAACGCGATGTCCTTGTTATTTCTCTATTTTAACATTCTGCTATATTTTGTCATTTTCATTTTAATCCATATAAACACACCCCCCTCTGTCATTCTGTTCCCTCAGGGCCCCTCGTCATCTGGTCGGACCCGTAGCTTCTCCCTCCTCCCTCACCTGACTCCGTCTTCATCTCCGGCTTCCCAGAGGCACCTGAGCCACTCGGCCTCACCCAGTAACATTGTCACCATCACCCACCACAAGTCCCCGGCTGCAGCTCGCCGCTCCAAGAGCCAGTACCCGGGACGGCTGCTGGAGGTCAAAGAGGTGAGTTGGAGAAATGTGATGATGAAAATAATGGTAGATCCGGGAGCTTATGTTTTAAGATTTTTAAAATTAGATATTTCATTTTTACACATAGGACATATTCTAGAAAAATGAATTCATCCTTTATGATCACTTAAAGTATTTACTAGATTCAGATGGAATCTTGGTACTCTACGAGATCATCTACAGTAATATATTCATTGTATTTTTCTCACTTTCCAAAAACGTGCACAATTAATTGCATGGCAAGCGAAACCTCAGTATCAGCCTATACAATTATAACCACAACCTGCAATTTACAGAACCACATATTAGAAGCTTTAGCATGATCTGTTATGGTGATTTCTATGTTTAGAAACTGAAAAAAAATCATGATAGTGTAAGGAATATACATGTCAGGTGGCCTCAGTGACCACCTAACATGTATATTTCTTACAATAGGTTTTGTGTAAACGTCCAAGAATAAAATGACAACTTTAACAGTTTTTTGTATTTTTTTATGCTAAATTGTATGTTGTGGTTTGACATTTCTAATATTTGTAACATGTGTGGTTTCCATAATATGAGCTTTTTACCAAATCGTGCAGCCCTAGGAACATTTTTGTGAAATTGTTCCACAATTTTTAGATGCAGTTTGTCACAGATTGGTGAACCTTTACATCTTTACAACTGAGAGTCTCTGCCTCTCTGAAATGCTTTTTTTTATGTCAAGTCATGTTACTGTCCTGTTGACAGTTAACCTAATTAGTCCTCAAATGCTTCTCCAGTTGTTTTTGTTTTGTGCCAATTATTTTTTCCAGCCTTTTATTGCCTCTGTTGCAAGTGTTTTTAAGATAGTTGCTACCATCAAATTCAAAAGGAGCTAATGTTTTCCATGAAATGGTAAAATGTCTTAGTTTTAAATGTTGTTTATGTTCTGTTGGGCATAAAATATACTGTACTTTCATGAGATTTGCAAACCATTGCAGTTTGATTTTATTTACATTTTATTTACATCCCAACTTTTTGGAATTGGGGTTGTAAAGTGCATTAGAGTCAATGTTGAGGAGCAGATAATTTTTTGTTCCATGTTGAATTATGCCATAATTTACAGATATAAGGATAAGGATAACGTTTATTGTCCCAGTGGGAAATTTGTCTTGGACTGGGCAGTATTCAATTCACACATTCATTGATAATAATTCAAACATAATAAATAAAACAAGCAAAACGTAGGATGTGTCACAGTGAATTCACAGTGAATTCGGTTTCCTTCATGTGGCAGTGCTCGTACTTTACACGTGAAAGAAAAGACTTAGTAAGACCTCATCTGTTGCTCTTCCCAGAAAGAATAAATATACAATAAATAACTAGGGAATAAGTAAGTCCAAAGTATGATTAGGTCAACCAATAGCATAAGAGCAGTAGAGGGAATAAATCAAAAATAAAACTTGTTCAATTAAAATTAGGCAGATTGTAATAAAACAAAGATCACATAACAATTACATAAGTGGGTGACATAAAAGGCATATATGATATGACTATTCAAATAACATCCAATTAAAGAATCTGGAGGAGCGAAAAGATGTTGAAGCGACAAGTTTGAGTTTGTCAGTTTAAAAGATGAACGTTCAAGTCAAGAAAGTCAGTTTGTTATAAAACTGTTGAAACATAAGCCTGTGAAAATGCATCATCATAAACAGGAAATTGTTTTCTGTATGGGACATCTTAACTTCATCTCTCTGCTGAACGGTCTCTGCGGCTTAGTGTGATTTTCACCTCTTTCACTGCTTCATGCTCACAAAATGGAGTGAAATGTGTCAAGGAAGGGACCGTTAGGAGTGTTAGCGCTGAAAATGACTCACTATTTTCATGACTTTTGCAACAAACTGCAACTTTATCTTGCAAAACTGTCTTTTAATGGATCAAATCTGTAAATGATGACGTAATTAAAATATTATTAGAAATTCGCCAACTTGCGGGTGCACCTCCCCATACACGCACTGCTACTGTCGTGATGCAATCGATTTGCTGTTTGACATTTCTGACTCACTCAGCCACAAAGGTGCTTTTTGTACACTGTTTGTCTTCAGAGACGATCCGTTGGTCTCAGGTTGGACACTGGTGCAGTGAGTTCAGCAAATATTCCTGGAGGTCTGACAGTACTGTAAGTTCAGCTTTGTTGGCATTTTTACTGTATCTATCAGTCCAAATTATCGTGGCCATGACAGAAGGAGGAGCTGGAGGTGAACGTGTGCAGTCATCACCACATGAGACGTCAAAGTGTCAATGTTTCCACAGAAGGTGAACTGTGAATGGGAGTAATGGGAGAAAGCAGTGCTGAGCTCAAGGCTGTGGAACAGTAAATATTCCATCTGCTGCCAATTTCTGAATGTGCAGCGCAGCGGCTTCCAAACGTGGGATCTAAAAATGGAAAAATTCATTATAAACCAAAGTAACATCTCTGTTGTGGTGTTAATTAATCAACACGTCATAGCACTTTTACGTATTTTGCTTTTTAGTGAAGTTTGAACTCTAAAATATAATTTTAATTAAGCACTAAACAAGCAAAAGGGTAAAAAAATTAACAAAACACTCAGCAATGAAGAAAATGAACGAAAATGAACGAAAATGACCAAAATAATCAGGAAAATGAACAACAGTAGGGAGATAATCAAGAAAAACTTGAATAAGCACAACAAAATATTCAATAAAAATGAACAAAATAATCAATGATATGAACAACAATCGACAGAATCGTCAACAAAATGAATAAAAATGAGTAAAATAATTAAAAAAAACAAAAAGTAAAGACAACAATCAAGAAAAAGCACAAAATGAACCAAATAATCAAGAAAATGAATAAAAATGAACAGAAGAATTTAAAAAATGAGTAACAAAGAAACGGGCTATTCAGCAACTGAACAGTAATTAACGCAATAAATACAAAAGAACAAAATAATCAAGAAAAGGAACCATAATGAACAAATAATCAGCATAATGTAAAGTAACGCAGCAAAAAATGAGTAAAGTAATCAACGTAATAAACAAAATGGTCAAGAAAATGGACAAAATAGTAATCATGTACTGTAAATTAACAATGTATAGAGACAGTAATCTAGAAAAACAAGCACATCTGAACCAAGTAATTGATAAGATGAATAAAAAAGAAAAAAAAGAAAAAAATTTATAAAATGATAAATTGATTGAGAAAGGAAGCAAAAATGACCAAAATAATAATGTAAGCAAAATAATAAACAAAGTGAAGAAAATGGAACAAATCAACAAAATTGGTCAGCACAATGGACAAAAATGAGCAAAATAATGAAGAAAATGAACAAATTAATCATGTACATGAACAAAATACAGTATATAGGAAATAATATAGAAAAACAAACAAAAACTATCAACCAAAATGAATAAAAATGACAAAAGGATCAAGAAAGGGAGCAATGAACAAAATATTCAACAAAACGCACAACTATTAACAAAAGAGTAAAAAATGGCTAAAAACGAACAAATCATCATGAAAATAAGCAAAAAAAAAAAAAAATCAACAGTGGACAAAATCAAAATAATCAAGAAATGTGCAAAGTAATGATGCAAAAAAATGAACCAGATAATCTAAGATAAATGCAAACAAACTAATCAAGAAAATTTTAAAATAAACATTAACATGAACCAATAAAGTATCCTGAGCCTAGATTTGACGAAAGCAGGTGAAAAGGCATGAAGCTAATGCGTTTAAATAGTTTTCTGCTAGTTAACATTTACAGATGTGAGATCGCATCTTCAGTTAATTAAAAGTTCTTCCTCTTTTTCGAGTTTTGCACTTAAAGTGCAGATCCTCATTAATTCTCTCAAAAGTGTCACTTCTGGTTCCCACTTACCCCTCGTCAGTTCTCTCTGGTTTCACTTCACACCCACTCACTGTTTTCTGCTCACGTCTCAAGAGAAGTGTGTTTTTTTCCCCTGTTGCCTCTTAACAGCCTGCCTGCAGTTGGTTTACAGTGATTAATTGTGTGATACTAAGCTTGAAGCTCAGTTTATGAAGGAAAAAATAATCAAGACATGAAAAAAGACAGGGACGTGAATCTCCCTGGAAAAAGACGAGTAATTAGCTGTAGCAGATTGAGCTTCCGTCAGCTGTGTTACTGGCCACTGAATTACAGAAATAAGATGACATAGCAGTAGTCAAGTGAGAAGACTCTTTTTGTGAAGTTTAAATTCTCCTGCCCATGTAAAAAAACAAAAAACAAAACAAAAACAAAAAAACCTGTTGGTACAGCTGAGAAAAAAAGAAGCTGACGGAGGAGGCCAAATCTGCCAACATGGACACTGATGCTGCATCTTCTCACATGATATGTTTACGTTGGGCTAAGAGCAGACTTCCACCGAAGAGGCATCAGGTCAAGAGCTCGGCCAAGTTTGACGATGGTTGACCTTGACGTTAAAGGTAAAGGTCGAAGATAGAATTTTCAGATATTTTGGTTAGCGTGATAGCTCTGGAATGGAGAGGCCTAGGATCAACAAACGCACTGCAAATGTGTTTTGGGTCGAGACATCGGTCATGTTTCACAACGGCTGTGAGGTAAAGGTCAAAGGTCAAGTCAGGTCTGTGATACATTTGTCCACTTTGCCTCAACGTGTTTTTCTATCCAGCTGTTTATTTGTATTTTCAGTTTGCTCTGAAAAGGTCAAGATTTGGAAAAAATTTAATTATGGCAAAAAAGTTTGTATGCTTGTGGGAGGTGCAAACGTCAGCATATCGGTCAAAGGAATTTGGGAACGGATTTTGCATATAATTGCGCGTGCATGTGTGAAGCAATAAGAAACGTGAAAGCCACTTGGATTAAGAACAGAAAACAGCAATGAAACATTACATGTATGAGCAGCTGCAGAAACAAATGTCAAAACAAAAACTTCAACAGCTGGTGATGGTCATTGTTACAGTGAGAGCCGGCTAGCTTAGCCATGAGCCAGTTCCCTAAGCTCCCAAGACAGCCCCCTGTAACTAATCCCATCACCAGGCCCTGCGTGTTTGTACAGAACTTGAGTTATGTTCTATAATAGCCCTGGGTGACGTGTTTTGACCCTATCCTGTCGGAGGATTGAGCTGTATGTTTGCCAAACTCACCCCCCACACATCTGGTTCTGGATCCAGCACATCACATCCACGGAGTCTGTCTGTCCGGTGGTCCGTGTACTTTCTTCTGATGAATCGGCCAACCCGCTCTCGGGTTGCTTGGGTGGTTGTTCAGGGGTGTTTTTTTGAAGGTGAATATATACAATAGTGTTAGTGTGCTCTTTAAAAGTTTGATTCTCAGCCCGTAGGTCAATATGGTTCAGTTCTCTCAGCTCTGCTTCCTCTCAGAGCTTTTCTGTCAAAACCCTCATTTTCCAATTGTCCTGAATCTCTGACACAAACTTAGACGAGTCTCTAGATTCTCCACCCGTTCTGTCTCAATAACTTCTCCACGTGATCTGTCTCTCCTCCCCGACTGCCTCACCTCAGCTGCTTATATCAGCTTGTCCTCACACAGCTGACTCCAAGGCAGAGAGTTCACAAACCATGCCCACATCCTCTGAATATGTGTCTATCAGTGACTCCCTGAGCTGAAAACCACGCCTATGGAAACTCGATCATAACAGTCTTCATATCGATATATAAGGGGTCCTAAAGGATTAATGGTGTTAGCTGCATGGAATAATATAGACCGCATCAGCCACCGGATGCCTTGGCACAGTCGCTGAGCAGTAGTGTGATAATTTGACAAAGAAACATAGCAAAGTCAGTCTGTTCTGTGCTGGTTTACTGTATTTGCATATCAAATGGAAAGAGTCAGGACCAATCAGGAGTGACCAGGCCGAATGCATCTATCATGGCAAGTGTGAACACACACTGAACACTACCGTAAATGTGTCATTTACCTTTTCAGTAACACGCCTACATGAAAAAAACTAGTTAAAACAAAAATGTCAGCAAAATAAGATTATACTTCATGCAATTATTAAACAAAGTACGACGGTGGAAAAACTAAATTCAAATATAAAACTTGTGATTCAAGTTTTGTAAGTCTTTATATAATATATTTAATATCATTTCTGTTGTCTAAAACCATTACATTTAAGGCCAAATCGGCCTTAAGATCAAGTCCACAAATCTGTTCTCAGGCTGCTCCCCTACAGTGTGTGAAAGTGATGATATTCATGTACAGACAACAATAACACCAATACAGTACATAATAAAAATAACAGAACACTGACCATCTGACCTTAGGTAACAAAACAAAGGCTCACTTTAAACTGGGACAAAACAGCTTTGTGTATTATTTGACAGGGTCTTACAATACACAGCAGAAAAAAGCTGCTTGTCTACAGACCCACACGTAATTGGAACCTCACTGTTGCACCTCCTATCATTTGACAGTTTTCCCAAATTTGAGTCAGTAGGGAGCAAAGTGCCAAACCATTAGCTGAACATTGTATTAAAACTTGGCATTTACCTCGACAGTTCATGTCGCTCGTCTGTTTGTCATTCTGATGACACTCTTGGAGCATCAATAATTCATGCATTCCTCTTTCTTTCATGCCTTACTTGCTCATTGAAGACCTGGATGTCTGCAGGTTGTTAAATTCCCCATTCAGATGCACCATGCTGCGTGTCTGCCTCATCTTCTAAGAATATCTCGACTAAATGATTCACTCTGTGACAGAAAGAGAGCAATGGGCTCGCAGGGAGTGGAGACTCATTTCTCACCTCTCAGGAGCAGAGACTGTCTCCTCATCTGGACCTGGGACAGTTTGAGTAAATATCCAACAGATGGTGTGATCATTAAGCAAAGCAAACACAGTTTTGGTGCTTGTGGTTTCTCGTCAGAGGGCAGAAACAAGCCTCTCTGATGCATGACTGTTACATTTCTCCAAAAGAATGGGGCTGCTGCTGACCTGAAAACAGTACTGCAGCCTTGTTTAGCTCTTTTCGTCATCTCACCACATCCTCTTGCCCCACTCCCTTGTCCTCCCTCCTCATGTCATTTGTTGTTTTTTGTGCTTTATTCATAACCCGACTATAAACTTTTCTGACTGTTTTGGCACAGGGCAGGGGGAAGCTGAAGTAGACAGTAAAGCAGACTCTTTGCACTGATTTATGGACCACTATACACTGTAGAGGCAGGAAAGCTGCTGCTTGCTGATTATCGGTAGATTTATGGTCAGATGACACAGTCTGTGATGTTGTATTGTACATCCTGTGTTGTTTTGGCCACTCGCCTTGATCATTTTCATAAACACCACTGCGATACTTCTGCAAGGCACCGTCTATTTTTATTTTAACTCAGAGGGAAGGCAGACTTTGCTCCTCGACATGACTGGCTTCCTTAGCTCTGCACTCAGCACTCACTGAATCGACAGGAGGCCCAGAGATACAGCATGAAACCTGCAGCAGTCTGGAAGCTTAAGGAAAGCACAGTTACAGGGATAAGTGGTGGAACAAGTGTTGCATCTGAAGCAGAAGTAGCAATATCACAGCATAAAAACTACTGATGCACTGATCCAACTTTAACATCTGATACAGTTTCACTTTCTTTGATACCAAATAATAAACTGATACCAGTGTTCTGATACCTGAAGAGTCAGAAAACACATTTTTCTTGTTACGAGCAGTAGCGTCGTCCATCTCAACAGTTGAGAGGATGGAGTGTTGAAGTGGTCAGTCTGCATGGCAGGTTTCAAGTAAATTGGTTCAGCCACTGCCAAGTAATGACATATTTTCTTTTTACACACAATAGTGTCATCTATCCCAAAAGTTGATTCATTTGAGATTTGATTGTGGTTAAAAACCATGGCAAATTGCAAGTAAATCAGTTGAGACACTTAGGAGCCATTGCTTTTTTGTGACATACAATAGTGCCCCACATGCTAAAAGGCACTGGGGAGAAGGTGGTTATCAAGTTTTAAGCAACTCTGTTTGAATACTTTCAAGGACTGCCAGGTCTGTAGACACAGATGATGAGGACATTTTATTGTGAAAACAATATTCATCGTTTTGGTGGATGATAATAAATAAGCAACAAGCTTCATTTTGTGAATAAGTCTGGGATCATTTTGTTACGTGTAAAGCAAAATCAGTGTCACTTGAAACACTGTTCTCTAACTTTGTGAAACAAATACATAGTCACACATCAGCAATGTAAATAAAAAATATTTATTGCAATAGAGATACAGTAAATATGTGCAAAGTTCTGACTGTATTGCTAGTGTAGAAGAAACTTTATATTTCTATGGATTAGGTAGAGTTAAGTGTGTTGTTTTAATTCTATATACAGTATGTGCTGTTTATGTAACTTGTAACATACATAATGTATTGTTTACTTATAAATCATACATCCACACATAGACATTTTCATGATTGTTTATTATTTTCAACATTGTACATTAATACTGAGGACAACCAAACTGTGGAAGAACACATATGGATTTATGTAGGAAACAATAAATCGAATGTGCTTTAGCCCATGTTGTGCAAAGGAAGGGTGAGCAGACCTGTTAGTACTACTACAACTGTACAACTCCAGGTTATGGCAAGAAACACTCAGTTAAGTAAAAAGAAAAGATAGTCCATCATTACTTTAAGGGATGAAGGTCAGTTAATCCAAAAACGTTCTAGAACTTTGAATGTGTCCTCAAGTTCAGTCAACAAAAAACCATCAAACCCTATGATGAAATTGACTCTTGATGACGACTGTCCCTGCAAAGGGAGACCAAGAATTACCTCTGCTCCAGAGGATAAGTTTATTAGAATTACCAGGCTCAGAAATGGCTAATTTACAGCACCTCAGATAGCATTTGATGGTTTTGGTGACTACACTTTGGGATAACGTACATTCAGAGTTTTTGAGATTTTTCGGATTGACTAATCTTCGTTTCTTAAAAGTAATGATGAGCTGAGAGGTAATTGTGGTGACTCTGGACAATCTAAAATATAAAACATGTTCTAGGTTGTTTAACACTTATTTATTTCTGTTATATTTTCTCTTATGTTTTTTTTTGTTAAGAGAAAAATAAGAAGAATCCACTCCGGATGCACTAAACCTTAGTACTGTCCAAATCTGCTCTTACCCAGGAGTGCTGAATGTTGACTCTCCCCCTGATCGTAAATGGGATGTGGGATGTGTAAATGGGACCCACTAAACGCCATAAAAGAGCCGGCGTGGTGCCATGTGCAAACAGCTGACCTCAGGTCAGCATATGGACTATGTCTCCATCAGGGTCTACAATCATTTCTAACCTGAATTAGTGACGGAACTGGGAAATGAACCGAGGTGTACAGTAAGAGTAAACTGACCAACAGTCCAACCAAATCACACACAAGCAGATAAATAAACAAATGACTCTTCATTACATACTGAGGAGGTAGTGGTTCAGTCGAGCCTCTATTTCACAGATGAGAATAACAGTTTTTTAAACAAACACTGTCAGAATAAATACCTTTGAGCTCCTCATCACGGTAAATGTCCGGTGGGTTCTTCTGTACCTGAAAGCCATGCTGACTTTAATCCACTTGTGTTCCGACACGTCAAATCCAGTGCTTGACTCAGTCCCTCTGGCCCACACATATAACGTGCATCAAACTCTCCACAAAAATATGTAAATATGAGGTCACTGTCTTAATGGTCCAAGGTGTGTTTTTACTGCAGAAACAGACTAAACTGCAATTTCTTAAGTTTCCCTTTCAAACCAGTGTGTGCTGATATGTGGAGAAACACCTGACTCTGGCATAAAATGAGCTTCATATCCTAGTCTTAACTGGGTTCAATGGACGAATAACATATTATGCAACCACAAATTCAATAATCAATCATACAAATCCCTCTAAAACATAAAATAATCAGAATCAGATTGTATTATGTGTTTCTGTGCATTCAACTAATATTTCCTGGTCTGTGATGTTTTTCTCTTAATTTGGTAAGAGTGCCTTCGACCACTCGTAAAATTTTACCTTATCTGGAGCAAAAAATAAGAAAACATTGGTGAATCCTACAAATCAATGGGTACTAACAAAAATAAGAAAAAGTTTGTTCATATATATAGGCATATTCAAACTTTTGACTGATAGTTCACACAGATGTGCATTTGAAGACGAACTACCTCACTGTGGTGTTTTAAAATGTGTTGACCGTGTGTTTTTCAGATGTAGGTTCATGATTATGATTCTTTTTTTAAGCCAGTTTTCTGATTTGGTCTGCTTTCAATTTAAACATCTTTCATGCTTTGCAGGAAGCACACAGTGCCCTGATTTCACTGAAAGGCAAAGTGGAAGTACTCTAAATTGTAGGGAGGTCTTGTGCTGAATGTTCAGGCCATTGTCATTCTGCCACCATCCGTCTGTCTGCCAGTCCTCCGTGTGTGTCGGTGGGAGTCATACCACATAACTGTCTGTTCTCCAGCTTGTCACAGCTGGCGGACATCATCTCATCAAACGTCTCGACTTTCTGTGCAGCAGCACCATTGGGCAGTAGAGCTGCTGTGACAGGCCTGGATCACCAGGGTTAGGTTATTTCTGGAAGCACCGGGCCTGTGTTTGGGTGTGTGTGCTCACACAGAGAGCTGTTGTGGCTGTGAGCCCCCTGACTTATAACTGTGGAGAGCTGTAATGTTCATGACAATCCATGTTCCCTGTTAAAAGCCAAATATTCAAAGATAAAGCACACATATATATTTTTAGGGCTGTAATAATAGTTTTCATCATCAACACGTCTGCATTTACTGTCAGCTTTACATGATTTTTCTGACAATTTTCTTTTCATTAGGTTTTCAGGGCCACCACTTATTGCTCACTGCTTATCACCTCATTTTTGGTCACAGACAGCTTGTCGACAAAAAAATTGCTCTAAAACTCAGTATACACTACTTGTATGGCACAAATTAGAAGACCCAGAAAGCACCTCTGTTCTAAAAGTAATGAAGCATTTAAGCTGTGTCTCAGTTCAGGGGCTGCAGTCTTCATGGTCTGCGAAGGCTACACCTAACGGTCGTTAAATGAGTCAGTCTAACCCACTGAGGCAATTTGCATAAATTAGCACAGCTGTTCTTACCCTTGCGTAATGACGTGACCTGTCGCCAACCGGCTGCTGCTTACAGATGGAGGATTTTTCGCTCAGGTTGGTGTTTATTTTGCTTTTTAATTTAATTCATGAATTGGAAATGCTTTATCTTATTTAATTGTGTATTCCTCATACAGTAGCTCCCTGATTCGGCAGTACTCCCAGCAGTCATGCACGCAATGCATTATGGGATACGGTGGGCCGCGAAGGATCCATCCTTCCTGGCCAAGGAAGGTTGCATTTGTCGGCCGCATTTGAAGGAGCTGACAAATGCAGCCCTTGAATTGGGACACAGCTACAGTTTGAGAAGAGCCAAAAATACTCAGCTTAAAGGAAGAGTAAATGTCAGACTAAAAGGCTATGAGCATAACTCTGCATGAACCGATACCCATTATTAGTAGTTAAGGAGGCCGATAACCGATATTTGGGGCCGATATTCATTTGCAGTAAAAATGTAAAAATTGGCGTAAAGATGTTGAATAATACAAACAGTTCGTTTAAATGCTTAAAGCATGTTTATTTAACCAAACAAATAGAAAATAGACTCCAGAAGTGCACGGATCCTAGACTCAGGAGTTATTGTAGTAGTCGTGAGCTGTAGAGTTTTTCATGTGACTTTCACAAAAACACAGACTATTCTCCACATCACATACATTCTCCACATTGCTAATACATAGACTACTGAGCATTTGCAGCCAGACCAGTGAACTAATGTTATGTTTAAAACTAATCAGCCTCCACCTTAGCGTGCTTCCCTACAAGAAAACAAGTGAATTGAGTTTTTTACGCGCTCTCTCTCAAGCGCACACACATGCTTTTACTATTACAGACTGTCGATATTATCAGCAGCTTTCCTTCAAGTAATTCACAGACATGTCAGGAGGTAGCGAGGTAGTAGAGCCACCGTGAATGTTTACCCCACTCTTACATTATTCTGCTGCACACTGTAATGCTAGTAGTAGTTGTGAGATATAGAGCACTGGGATGTTTATTACAATTTTGGGAGAGTTTTCTGTGTTTACCTTCGACATATGTTTGCTCTCCGGAGTTTCTCCACACGAGAAAACTTTACCTCTCCACATGTGTGTGTGAGGACACACACGGGTCTGCCACTTACGCGTACTGTGGCTTGCTTAACCAATCTGATGGCACCGTGGGCGGAACGGCCAATAATTGGTCGACCTCTATTAAAAGGAGGTACAGTAGGAAAGGTGAGATTTTCTTGTGAGATGCACCAAAAGCATTGCATCTTCACAGGAGCAAGTCAGAATGGTCTGGAAAAATGAAATCACTCTTTAATCTGTCAACACCTTTACATACTGTATGTATTCAATTCAATTCAATCTTTATTTTTATAGCGCCAATCATAATCGCCGATTATCTCTAGGCGCTTCACAATTCGAG
>JAQQAE010006282.1:0-16828 GCA_029823295.1 Pseudamia nigra
CATAATACCGTGAAACCGTGATATTTTTGCCCAAGGTTATCATACCGTCAGAATCTCATACCGGCCCATGCCTAGTGCCGGCAGCTCCGGTGTCTGGAGCTGTGCTTACAGTTAAGGACGTGTGCACTGACACACTACCAAGTCATAAGCTAAGGTAAGAATACATTCTAAATCATTTCACTGTGTTAACACGGCTAACACAGCCGGCCGCTCCGGCCTAGTACATCCTACGGGAGCTTTCACATTATTGTGTTGACTGTTTACATCCGGGTGATAGTTCACTTCCGGGTCTATCTTCTTTCGTTGAACGAATTTTTATTGTTAGCTGGTTCAAATTTTTGGCCGATTTTTTTTTTTGGTACCCGAATTTTTTGTTACCAGAAGCGTTCGTTAGCCGGGGCACCACTGTACACTACATGTTTTACAGTGTCTTTCACATTCCTGTTTACTCATGTTGTTTTGTGTAGTTGTTGCCTTTTTTGTGGCTTTATGCTTCATTCAATTCTTTGTCTTTCCAAATCATGTACCTCCTTCTGTCTTTTGTTGTTTTCATTTTGCTGCATCTAAACCACATAAACACATCTGGATTCTTAGTTTATACTCAGGACCAAAATAAGCCTTGAGAGATAGTTGTATAGACACCGATAAATCCATCCATATTATCAGCTTGAAGCAGAAATAGAGGATTTTACTGCTTGCCCCTCACTTATGTGAATACATATTCTAATGGGGTGTCTCTTGAAGTGTAGAGAGAGAATAACAAGAGGACAAAGGAGGTGACATGTTGATGTGGTAATAACGGCAGGAGTAAGGACTCGGGTGCTGATACTGGAATGACTGAGTGCAATAGAAACCACAGGTGTGAAGGGCTGTTCACACTATGAACGAGCTCATGAAAAGTGATGAGTAACGACCCCCCTGGTCCCTCTGATATATTTTTCCTTATCATCATCATGTTTAAACTGTACTTATGAATGACGTCCAGATACCGGGTTTAAATATTTAAATCACACTTTGCTGCATTGATTTTAAAGGAAGTAGGGGTCTCTAAAACACCCTGGTTTGCATAAATAGTTATTTTTCATTTCCTGTAATTTTTTTTCGTATGCTTGTCTAAATTTGTTTTAATTCTGGGGGGTTATTTTATTCCTATTTTGTGTGCCCATTGTGTTGCTTACTTGGTTAATTCTTGAAAATTTTGTTTCCCATTTTGTCCATTACCAGCCTTTTCTTAAGTATTTTGTTAATTTTGCTATTTCTGCTGCTTATTTTGTTGATTTTTAAACTAATGTTTGTTTTTCTCATCAATGGTCCTTGTGTTACTTATTTTGTTAATTTTGGTTCATTTTCTTGATTGTTTTTTTCATTTTCATTATTGTTTTGTTAATTTTTGCTTATCTTATCATTTTGTTTTTTTGTTTGTTTGTTTTTTGATAATTTAATAATGTACATAATGTTGCCCCTCTTTTTGCAACATATTTTTTTCATTTCCTTGATAATGTTAATTTTTTCTCATTGTTTCTCATTCTGTTGCTCATGTTGTTCACCATTTTCTTGATTATTTTGTACATTTTTGTTCATCTTGGTGATCATTTTGTTTGTCTTTGAGATTTAATTAAGTCTAATTATGATTACGTACGTGTACCTGTGTGTTCATTACACAATGGTAAAACAAAGGTGTGTCATTCAAGGAAAGTATTCCCTCTTTCTTTTTCTTGTTGGGGTGATGCCAACTTGCACCCAGAGGCTCTGTGTGTGTGTGTGTGTGTGTGTGCATGTGTGCGTGGTTTTACGAGGGTGTACGTGAGTGTGTGGGCAACCTGCTCAGCACGCACCCTTTTCTGTTATCACGCCAGATCCCCCGAGGCGTTGGCAGCGTGCAATAAATCTTTTCCTCGCACACAAGCACACAAGGAACACATAAACACCTCAGAGAAGGTGTACACCGGTACATTGATCTGTGTGTGTAAATGCAAGTGTGTATCTGTCTGAGGGTGGGTCATCTGTGATTTATATGAACCTATATGTACTTGTGAACTGACTTTGCAGTTCTCTGAGATTTGACTTCCTGGTTTCAGCAGCTTTTCTTGTAAAGGTTCGACGTTTTTGAGTCACTGTCAAAGTGAACGTCTCAGCCTTTAGTCATGATCTGCACACTTTGTACCAAGCATGGTGAAATCATCCAACAGTCATTTACACATCTCTTTTTAAATTATGAATTACACATCTAACATATGCAACACTCATTTATTATATGATAACAATATAAATATGCATTGTTTTGCAGTAAAAAGATGAGAACTAAGGTCATGTCTATTTTGCAGTGGTTTTATTCATATTAGATATTATGATTTTGTGCTAAGATGTAAAAAATTATTGTCATATGCTTGTAATTTACTTTTTCAAATTTTGATAATTACGCTTTGTAGGCAAACAGATCAAACACATTTAAACTCAAATGTATACTGTTCTTTTTCACATAAATTTCATTCTTAGGTGTTAAAATTTAACTTTTATGTATGTCGCACCTCATGTACAAGTAAGTAATCAGCTCAAATTTATCTTAATGCTGTTTTCATTGATTTTTTTAATTGGCTTTAATGCTTTAGTTGGTTCTGATTTGTGCTGAAAAATCACTGTTTAACTTTATAGACAGACAGACAAAACATACATAAACTGAACATTTTGCTTTCTTTTTTTCATATAAATGACATTCTCGGGTGTTGAAATTCAACTTTTATGCATTCAGCACCTTTTGTACAAACATTCAAGTGAAATTTCAACAATGAATTTGGCTTGAAACTATCGTTACTATGATTTTATTCACAAATGATGCAATTTTAGTTGCTTTAAGTTTTTATTTGCTTTTGCCGTTGATTAAAACAGTTTTCCCTTTGCTTTCTCTTTTTATCATTAATTAATCATCACTTTATAGACAGACAGATCTAACATATGCAATCCAAAATGTAAGTGAAACCAGCTGTCTGTATTTCATATAGTGTAGGTTACATTTTAAATCCAAAAAATAAACTTAGAGATGCAACTTTTATTAATTTAGCACCTTACAGGTAAACATTCAGGTCAAATTTACAGAATTAAGTCTAAAGTTTTTCAGCTTTAGACTTAATTCAAAACTTTAATGATAATCAACACACCTTTTATGTATGTAACATATGTAATACAAACATTCAAATTTGAATTTTCAAGTTGACTTTAAACAATACATTTGTTCATAATAGATGCTGTTTTTCTTACTTTAATTAGAATTTGTTATGATTTGTGATAAAAAAAATCATTATTGCTGTCGTTTTATATTTATATACACTGTATGTAATTTAACAAATTTCACTTTACTCTTTTCATTTAGCTTAAATCTCTCAGTATTGAAATTCCACTCAAAACTTTAATTATTTACCAAAATAAAGCATCAATAAGCATAATTTAGGAAGCAAACAAAAAAATCAGCAATAGTTAAAATTCTGCATGATTCAGAATTATTCTAAAACAATATAATGCTGAAAACAGACACATACAATTTCATAAATAGATAAAATAATTAAGAGGAATGAAATAACACAAAAACAGAACAGTCAAGTCAAATAAGGCTATAACAGTAATAATTTAGAATTCAATTAATTTAATAAATGAGGATTAAAAAGTAATGCAAGAAAGTGATGTAAAAAATTAAGGTATTAGATTACTTCAAGTAGGTTTTTATGCTTTATTTGAAAGGGGAAAGACATATTTTACATATTTGGCAGATCAGTGATGTTATGCAGGTATCATAGTATTAGTTGTAATTTGTGACACTTGCACTCTTTCTCATACAAAGTATGTATTTGCATTTACAGTCCCCACAAAAATAGTAAAATCAAACCTTGTGCATCACATTAAAAACCTTAAGGTGGGAAAAAAATTGATACTGAAAATCACTTTGCATGTTAAAGGCCAGTCTCATGCATCATCCACATGTGAGGATCACCAGTCTCACTCTTTTTATCTACGGACCATAATGAGATGCACAGCCTGCAATTGATTGTCTTGCAAACTCCACACGCTCATACACATGCAAGCTGAGTTTCTACTGCAGCAGGGGAAGAGTTAATGGTCCTACACCTGTCCTATCAGACACCTGTTTCACACCTCCCAGCCAATCAGAGCGCAGAGGGAGACTTGTCTGCTGGCATGAAATAAATCCGGGCCCCGGTTCAGGAGGAATCACAACACCTGACTCATCCTGTGTGTCACAGGTCTTCTCTGCAGCGACTGACACACATCCATAGAGAAATACGGCTTCCAAACAACAACTTTAAAGGAACCTACCCCAGATAGACTGTGACTGTGAAGACATGACCAAAGAGACTGAGTAAGTTTCAGAAAAATCTATTTAACCCATTTGCTTGTCAGGATTTTACTCCAAAAACCATTCAAGTTAAACCATTTTGACTTTTGCTATCCTGTAATTCGCTTCTGCTCTTATGGAAAACCCTCCTTCTTTCTGTTTGCAATGAGACCCCCATGTGAACCATCCCTGCTTTAAAATTTAAAAGAGGGGGTGTTTTTCAGGGGGGAAACTGATATGGACGGTTTAACTACACATACACAGAGTTTGGTCTGGGATTTTTCAGCAGGTCTGTTTCGGGTTTGTGTTGTCACTAACCTAGGGGCCTCGGAGCACAAAAGGAAAAGGGGAAATAAGAATCTCCTCTTGAGGTGTTGGACAGAGACACAGGGCAATGACAGCATGTAATGCATTGAATTACATAATGGCGAAACACTAGACACAAGCCCCCCTCTTTCTCTGTCCCCTCATGTGCACTCAGTTTGCTTTAAAACGTAATGGAGAGTAACTAATGGATATCGACTGCGAGGGATTGAGGTTTTTGTGTGAGAGCAATGAACAGGTGCATCTCAAAGCAGGTTTCATCTCAGTATTTTTTTTTTATTATTTGCAATTAAAGAATCACAGAGTAAGGTATGGCATCAAAACCTACCAGTAAATTTGCAGTAAGTTTGTTCGGCTCCATCATTTTCAGTCCAGGTGGTGCATTAATCTCTGTGTGAACGCTCCAGTCGGGAATACCTGTGGTCTTCCTCTCCTGTCAGCACATTTTATTAGCTGTTTATCCAGAGTAAACTATGGCTATTTGTTCATTAGCTACTTCAGATCCGACTCCAAAGGGAGGCTTATCTCCACAGGTCGGTTATTTACAATCTGATGTCACTGTGAGTCTTTACCAACAAATCCCTTAGAATCCCAGGAAAGTGATATGGAAAACCACCTCTGAGTGTGTGACAGCTGTGGGTTTCTTTTTACACAGTGAAAAAAATCATCTCCTGAGATTTATGCAAATAAAAGGATTCAGCAGTGAGTGTTTGGTGTCACACAGCTCGAGAAATGATAAAACGTATGTTGTATTTGTGCATGGGTGGGAGTGGGGGTGATTTTTACTGGGTGGCCCTTGACTTTCTAAACATTCTGACACCCTGAGATGTTACTCAGTTTTGTGGTTTTGCAATCGAAACCCTCCACACTCAGGGGCAAGTATGTGCAATGCCCCAGGGCTGCCGCAGCGATCCAGACAGTCTCAGTGTCCAAACAAGCATGTGTATTAAGCTCCATGACACACCAGTCATTTTCATTTTATTTTCAAATAAAAAGCTCATGTGTTGTGTTTTTTCTCTTCAGGACTCTGGGTCTGGTTTGTCACAGTGAGAGTTTTAACTTTAACCGGTGCTCGAACTACATTATGGACTCGTGGCCTTATCTGGAGATCCCTGTACCTGAAGCGAACCAAAGCAAATCCAAATTCCACCCAGGAGACGATATGACCGCCCTCAGCTTGCTTTATGACCACTGCAAGGTACACAATGGAGAATCAGCCAAAAGCAACACACTTAATGCTGTCAGTAACTATTATTTGTGTGTCCTTAATTAAAGATAAAAAGACTTTTAAAAATTGAATATGCCCTTTCAGGTTGCTTTCATACTTTTTTTTCTGTTTTTAAGTAACTTTGAGAGGATGTTTGGGAAATATCTGCAAAAACTTTGAACCAACTTAAAAAGGGCTAAATTTGTAATAAAACAAATCTGCCAGCATAATCTCACATTAGAGCTATTTCATCCAACTCCACTTAGTTTCACTATAGTGCCACATTAGCAACTTTTTTGTGAGTTGGATGTTTTCAACTGGATTAATTTCTCACTTCTGATTAAAGATTGTGCAAATTTTCTTCTATTCTGTGCTTTAAACCAAGTTTCTAAAGAAATTGCTCACCTTGCCCATTTTCTTTGTTACTGACTCTCATGTGAAGACAAACTATATTTTTATTTTTATAGAACCAGAAAGACCAGAAGGTTAATGTCACTAACCGTGGAAGCAGCATTTCCAAACCAACAGAGAGGTAAGTATGCACTACAAGTTAATAGCATTTTCATTTGTTTTTTATGTGTTTGAGTGTTTGAGATGACTTCTGACTTTAGTTTTGTTTGAGGGGGTTGGTGGCTTTAGATAAATTTTCTTTCGGTTCTCAGCTACTGTGAGAAAAGGCCTGGTTTGTGGAAACTGAAAAGAACAGGTTAAATAATGCATGACTTAGTTTTTATTCTTATACTCACTGAACCATTGACTCTGAGGTAAATTTAAGACTTCGGTGAAACTAACATGAAACAGTTTGGTTTCATGTTAGTTTGTCTTAGCCTTTCATAGTTTTGAATTAATTAAAAGTGTAATTTATTATTTTATGTAACAAAGTTGTTGATGTTTTGTTGCTATGATCAGTCACTTTTGTTGATTACCGTATAATAACACTGGCCTTGTCTAATTGTGAAGGTGAAACATGCAAATCCATGCTATCACTGCCCACATTTACTAAACTAGTAAAGTATGTCCAAATCATTCTTATGCAAGTAGTTTTTTTTATCTTCAGTAGCAGCTTTTAGTTCCTCTCCATGTCACGCTGTCAAATTTGCCACACAGTGTTAATATTAGAAAGAGAAAGACCAGGTTTGAGTGGGTCATGAGTAGGTGACTGCTTAATCCTCAAATCAAATAAACTCAGAGGGATTAGTGTCTCCCTCTCTGGCCTTTTCCATCCATCTCGTCTCTCACTGACTTTCACAACAAGGGGACAGGACGGGTGTTTTTCCTCCCTGTGTCCACATCGAGCTACCTTTTTCTACCTTTTCTTGTGAGGCCATTGTTGGGGCACAGTGTTGTCCCCACAAACACCCCAGAGAAACTCAAACACCAGGAAGAAAAAGGCCGGATTAGGGAGACAAACAGTACCCACCCAGACTCAAACCCTGTCTTTCTGCAAGTTCGTGTTGCAGTAGCGGGAGAGTTTAGTCACAAGAGGTGATTTTACTGAGTATGTTTATGTACGTGAATAGTCGACAAGCTTCTGTACAGTCACTCTTAAAGGTTACGTACTTGTTTCCTTGTCTTGTTAATACTTCTGTTCACAATCTTCAAGTCATGCTGATCTGACAAAAGCTGGCGTCATTAATCAGATTTTGTCTTTCTGCCAGGACTCTGACCAACACAAATGAGATGGTTTCACTGGAGACGAATGCGAACGTCATGAAGCTTCTCTCCGAGAGCATCCCACCCGGATACAACCAGCAAGTTGTGGCATCCAAGCAGAGCAGTTCCCTGCCTGTCTCCATCCCCACCACTTCAGACTCCTTCACCACTCTCACTAGTGTCATGGCTGACACTTATGACAAGCAGGAACTCAACATCATCTTTGACTCTCTGCTTTCTCAGAAGTGGCCTGAAACGGGGGCATTCCCTGACCCCAGCAATGAGGTACATGGAAAAAAAAATTCAATAAATGATATTAGCAAAAAAAAAAGTATGTACAAGATTTTCCACATCATGTAACGGTGAATGAATCTTCAGTTGTTCAAAGTGCAAGGTACTATGTACTTTTTTTCTTTTATTCATATAAATAATAAGTGGTTTTACCCACTTTTACCACCGTATTGAACACAGAATAATAAAAATTTCCTGGTGAACACTTCATATTACTTCATTATTTCATGGTTATTATCATTATTTGAAATCTCTGCCCTGTTGCCTGTTGAATGTTTCCACTTCCATTTTGTTTTTCTTAATACATGTCCTTGTGTTTTATGTGGATGCAGACTCTTCCTTACAGTAATCCCTTTCCTGAGGAGAAGTCCAGTCCAGTTTACTCAGACTCCTACACTGCATCCCCACCTGAGGGGTTCAGGAGCAACTTCCAGTTTTCGCTTGGAGCTCCTGCGGCTGCTCCCTATAAGTCCAGCGAGCTGCCCATGGTTTACCTGAACAAGGGCCAGTTCTACCCCATCACGCTCCACGGAGTGGACGGCAGTGCCGGGCTCACCGCCACCAAGGTCAAGGTGGGTCGGCATGAATTGTGATGAAAAAACAGAGTAAACAGTCCACTTCAGCTCACAAATACATATTGTTATATTTGTGTCTGTGCAGAATTTAATACACTGAGGGTTGTGTTTGTTTGTGATCACTGAGCCATAGCTTTAAGGTAAATTCTTTGCGTGCCACCAAGCCAACCCTTCCCAAAAGTCTGTCCCTCCCTTAGAACTCACTCCTCAGTGACTAATTCCCGACGGCTCCGGGCTGGTACCATTAAAATGACAGCGTCCTGCCCAGCATTTATCCGCTCGGTGGTGTAACGATGCCAGAGTGTAGCCATTTGTCTGACATAAGCAGATTAAAAAAACCAAGCAGAAGAATAGACCAGGAAAGTAGAAGGTGTGGTGCGATTTAAAAACACTGGTGACAACTGACTTTTCTTTGACAAGTGAATCAGAGGATAAGAATATGCACAAACACTGCAGACAATGTGGCAAGAAAAGATGGATTTGGAGTGACGAATGAAATATGGTGGCATTTAACAGAGTGCTTGTGGAAAAAAAACATTTGACAATGACAATAAAAGCTATTCTAAAAACTCGAAACAGGTGCATAAGCAACGTGTACCTTCCCCTAATCCTAACCTTTCTCAATCCTTTTCTGGCTTTTCTTTTGCCTCCTTAGACCGTAGTGATGGCTGTTTTTGAAAACGACAGGAGTCCAGAAGTGCAGCTCCGCTTTTGGAATCACTGGCATGCACGCCAGCCGACTGTCAAGCAGAGGGTCATTGACATTGGTATGTAAAAAACAACAACAAAGATTGCATACCTGGACACAGCATACACAGGCAGCAACAATCCAGTAGAAGTAGACCATAAAAATGAATCAAAGCAGAAATTTGACTATCAACCTTTGCACCGTTAGGAGTAAAAAAAAAAACAACAAAGAAGTTCTCTCATTTTAACTTCATAAATTGGATTTTTTTTCTGGTTTCTGGTTAGTCAAGTGTCATCTTGACGTTTTTTGCAGCCCTATAAAAAATTTCACCACTGTTGTTTGATCAAACTAATGCTTTAATCGTTTTGGTTTTTATAGTACTCAAGTGAATTGGTTGGTTGGTAGTTGTTTAGTTTTTGTCTTTCAGAAATGCTTAGATTTGGTTAGTTTTAATGTTTTCTAATTTGTAGTTTGAATTGGAATTGGGAAGAAACAAAAAACATTTACCGGAACAAAAGAATAACAGGAAAATAAACAAAAAAAAGAAAAAAACTAATAAAAAAGAATAAATTGAAAAAAAGCAAAAATGTATTTAAAAAAACAAGAAAGCCAATTAAAATGGACAAAATAATCAGGAACATCAAGAAAATTAGCAAACATCAAGACAATAAGCCATAAATGGAAAAACATGAGAAAATAATTATTAAAAAAAACCAAGTAAATAATTAATAAAAAATTAGTGGCCTAATTAAAAAAAGTTTAATCATTCCCTTTGGTCTAGTTTTAATTAGTTTTATTGTGATTGTATTAGTTTCACTCAACTTTTCTATTTTTGAAAATGATAGTTTTAATGTCCTTTAATGTGTAATTTGAATTGCAAGTGAAAGATAATAATAAAGAAAAAATACCATATTTTCTATGCATGTCCTCTGTTATTTCTGTTAATTTCAATTACAACAGTTTCAGTTTATTATCTACATATTTAAATTTTCACACCTGGTTTACCTTATTTTTGTCATTTCACCTTTGATGAGGATAAACAAATGTATTGTGTCTTTTACAGCAGACTACAAAGAGGTGTTCAGTGGTATTAGCAACATTGAAGAGGTGGCCTTCAACGCGCTCTCCTTCGTTTGGAACCCCACCGAAGAAGCCAAGGTAAGCACACACCACCTCACCTGCACATCAGCACACATGTGACCACCATTTAGTCGATTGGATACAATTTTCTGTTGATTTGCATGGAGCTAAGGAATGAGGCGAGTGGAGGAGTTAGAGGAAAATCTAAAGTGAGCTGTAGAGGAGTGGCAGAAGACGAAGGAGGGTAGGAATCTCAGAAATGTGTTTGGCCCTGAGGCTCCTGTCACCACAGGTGCCACAGCAGCTTATTTGAGCTGCTTTGCGACCCAGAGGTGCAGGTACGGAGCACATGGACAGCAGAAAATGGAAACTAGAGGGAAATGAGGGCCTTGGGATGAATTTTTAACTCGGTGGGTGATAAAGAAGAAATGAGGAAGAGTAAAAAATACCCTCTGTTCTGACAACTCAACAATTCACAGAAAATGGTACTTTATATATATATATACTGTACATATATATTTCTTTTTAAATGTAAAATATTATAATGTGAGAATGGACTGTGGACATTAAATTAAATTTAAAAAATAAGAAACTAGATTTCAGTCAGCCAAATGAGCAAAATAATAAAAAAACACAAACAACAACATAACAAGAAAATGAGCAAAAATATCCACAAGTAGAACAAAAATTAGCAAAATCCTAAACAAAATGACTAAAAATAAGAAAAATGACCAAATTAATAAACAAAACTGAACTAAATAAATATGAACAAAATAAGCAAAAAAGCCTAATCAGGAAAATGAACAAATTAGTCACACAATTATATAAAATACACAAAAAAATGAAGAAAAATAAACAATACAATCAAGACGATGAACAAAATAACAAATAAAACTAACAACCATTAAAAAAATAATAAGACAGTTTAAAATAAGCAGAATAATGAGGAAAAATGAAACAAATGATCCACAAAAAGAACAACTGACATAAATTGAACATAATAATCAGAAAAATGCACCAAATAATGCACAAAATATCACACATAATTAAGAAATGAAAATTGTCGTGATGAAAGAAGCTCCACTTTAGATCCTGAGCACAAGTTTCATGTCTCTTTGATGTCAGAGAAGCAGTGGCAGCAGGTGTTCAAAACCAACAATCATTATCTATTTTCACATCACACTGAGGATCTATAAAAACAAACTGTGTGTGTCACAGATTCTTTATTTGTTTTCTCTGGTGTGCGCTGCTTTTCCACACAACCTCACACCCTGTTATTATGAACAATGAAAGACCGACGTACATAAAGAACACTAGTGGTAAAAATGCTGCTCTGATTATTTCTGCAGGTGTACATTGGCATCAACTCCCTGAGCACGGATTTCTCTGCCCAGAAAGGAGTGAAAGGCCAGCCACTCAACCTCCAAATCGACACTTATGATTTCAGCTCAGGATCCAATCAGCTCCTTCACCGAGCCGCCTGCCAGGTCAAGATATTCTGTGATAAGGTACTGTGTCATTTAATAAGTCCATCGACTTTTCTCGTATGGAAATGAAATCCAGCTTTTATGCCGTCAAAGCCATTTGTCTAATGAGTGAGTTTTTGTCCTTTAGGGTGCTGAGAGGAAGATGCGTGACGAGGAGAGAAAAAGAAGCAAGAGGAGGGGGAAGAATGTCACTGATGCTACCAGTGAGAAAACAGACATCATGTTTTTCACATAATTTCATGCTCTTATGCACTTATTAAGATCATGCAAACACAGGCAACAAAGAATGCGTTTTAACTATTGAAACACAATTTAAGTTACTTTTCAGTCTAAGACACATTGGCCTTAGCTTGTCCTGTAGCTGAACAGCATGAACATTATGAGTGGTTCTATGTAAATACAGCAGAAGTGAATTGAACCGAATAATCGATTTGAATAGTTTCAGTTGTTAAAACAAGTACTTCTTTCACTAAGAGTCCAAATTTGCTGATTACAAATGGGAACATATCCTCGTTTCTTTCCTCCTTCTCTCTGACAGTGAACTGAATATCTTTAGGTAATTAATTGAGCGAGGCTATCAAAAAATAATATTTAGTTGCAGCTCTGGCATAGCTCTGGTGCAGTTTTAGGTCACTTTTAAATCAGTAGAACCCTTCAAATATTCGCTTCTTCTGAATTGAAATAGTTCTGTCTCACACATATTGAGAGATATGAAAAACTCAGTATGTAAGATTCAAGAGATTCAAGATGTTTATTGTCATATGTCCAGTTAAATAGGCTGTCACACTGTACAATGAAATTCTCATTTGGCATGTTCCCCTAAAATGTACACAGACTAAAAAAAGTATAAACTTAAGCTGAACTATAAACTTAGACTAAAATAGAGAATAAAATAAATCAAATAAAATAGAATAGAATCTTAGAACAGATCAGTAAGGCACGAGTGTAAGTAAATGGTATTGCACATCCAATATTACAGTTTTTGAGTATGGAAATGAGGAGTATAAAGTGCACTATGCATTTTTCAAGTATTGCAGTGTGAAACATGGATCAGGTGTTAGAGAATTCCAATAAGAGTAGAGGTGACAGTGAAGTCACAGCAGCAGCAGTGTAGTAGTCCAGTGTGTACATGTGCATGTCCTTAGGTGAAGTTTGTGTTGAAATGTGTTGTGTTACATCTTGTCTAAATATCTTATAATTAAGATACACCTTCAGTTTTATATGAAATTATATATGTAACCAAATTATACACACAAAACGAGGGTTAATGTTGTGATACTTCTGTTTCACTTTCAGCCAACAAATCTTTAGTGAGCAGCTCTATGGGCAACGAGTGCACTTTTTTCCAGACCCTCGATGACCATGTGACCCAGCCAGTTCTCTTCATTCCAGAGACACACCTCTCCAGTTTACAGCGTTGCAGTGTGGTAAGTCCTCTCCTCTCCTCTTTTTTCCTTATACCCCCTGGCTATAGGACCAAGCATGAGAGAGTTAGGGGGGAAAAAAAACTGTGGGAAACTATGTGTTGGGAAAAGTGGGCTGGGAAGGGAGAGAGGGGAGGGGACGGTGTCAGCGAAAGTGAGGCAAAATATCAACTCAAGATCAGATGTGCTAATTGGAGTCGAAACCAGGCACAAGTACAAGCAGCTGCAGACACCGAGATTAAGCTATAGGGGCCCAAAAAAACACCTGGTGCATCAGACGCCTGACATATGCGCCACCCTTAGATTTTCTCACTCATATATACACACACTTGCACAAACAGAGAAACCAGAGTGCTGTTCAGACAGGTCAGTTTTCTCACAGTAGAGGGATTTGTGTGAGTGGTGTATCTTCTTTTGTCATAAAATCGGCACTGACACACCAGTGGTATAACGTTATACACTACCACTCAAAAGTTTAGTGTTTTTTACTTTTTTTAACTATGCTGAATATTGAAAACATCAAACTGTAAAAGAACATGTGGGATTATGTAGTAAACAGAAAATAACATGTTTATATATTAGATAGTCCAAAGTAGCCAGACTTAGCTTTAGCATTTAGGTTAGCTTTTGATTCTTTCATTAGATTCCCAGGAACAGTTTTTGAATAACGGGTGTGCCGTGACAAGGATTCTTTTGTTTGATTTTTTGCCTTTTTAATGTACTTTATACCATCAATTGTCTTGAGAGGAAGTGTAGTTAGAGTCAATAGCACTAATAGTGTTACTACAACTACTGTACAAATCCAAAATTCTGGAGAGAAACACTCAGTTACGTAAAGAGAAAAGTTTAGGAAATGATCCTTTAGTTTAGGAAATGAAGGTCAATCAGTCCTAGCAATCTTCAGAACTTGTGTCCCCAAGTGTAGTCACCAAAATATCACACACTACAGTGAAAGAAGACGAAGAGCTACAATTACAATTACCAACCTCATTAATTGGGGACAATATCACATTACTTTTTGTTTGTTACATAATTACAGACATATTCTTTCACAGTTGTCTTCAGTATTCATGTACAATGTTGAAAAGATGATGAGAAAAATAAAGAAAAATCACTGCAAGATGGTAAATGGTCTTGCACTTATACTGCATGGCGCCTTTCTGCCCTACAGCACTCAAAGCTCTAACCCTTCCTGGACAACCTGCTCTACCTACTGAGCCACAGCCACCCCCACAGAGCCACAGAGGAAGTGTGTCCAAACTTATGACTGATGGCTTACACACTAGCATCTAGAAAGTACCGAGTCAATACTACACACTCAGGCTCTAATGTCATTGATTGGCTAAAATGATAAAATATTATCACATCATTCTATCTCATTATCAATATCCATGTAACGTGGCTCTGCGTGGGGTTATTGGAAATGCAGTCTCACGATGATAACATTGTTTTTTGCAGGTATTACACACAGTGAGCGTATCAAGCAATGCCGTTATCAGTGTCCCTAATCAGATTTCTGATCTCTTCTTTGTTTCTGTGTCTCTAGCCCATTCCTCTGGATGATATTGAAAGGTAACCAAAGAAATGACAGCACACACACAAGCCAAGCATTAACAATCGTCCTCACATAGTTTCATAAAAACACATGCTGGCTTTAGCTAATTATGCTATCTGTTCTGTTTTCCTAGGAATTCTCTGAAGAGACTGTATCCAGACCGTGAACAAAACAGTTCCCCACCCAGCAAACAAGCCAAGAAAGAAGATCCCCAGAGAGGTAAGTAAAAATATAGTGATGTTCACACAAACATACGTAAAAGTGGCAATGAGTCAATATGTTTTGTGAATATGTTTTGATGCTCATTCTTTGTTCTTGCTTTTCTAAAGTTCTGCTTTATGTGAGAATGAGCACGGAGGAGGTGTTTGATGCACTCATGCTGAGCACACCGACATTGACAGGCCTACGACAAGCCGTGAGTAACAATCACTTCACCCATGCTCATAAACCTGCTCATGATTTATGTGATGTTATTTCGGAGAACTTCCACCTGATCTCTCTTGTTACTTTTAAACAGATACTCCATATGTCATCTGTCTGTTGGCAGGAGATCATGCTAACTGTCATCTCATATTCCTTTCGTTCCTCAGATTTCAGAAAAGTACGGCGTGCAAAAAGACACCATTGGGAAAATCTACAAAAAGTGCAAGAGAGGGTGTGTATCATTGTTTCTTTACTAATGCGCTGATGCTTGATGTATGGCTTAATGCACCAGTTGCATTGAAAGGATCCTTTTAATGCAGATGATGCACACATTCAGGGCTTATTTCATGGTTTAATCCTGTCCTGCTTTAAGGAAACCCATGCTGACAAACCGGGCAGGTTGGTTAGGCAGCTTTGCTCACAGGAATGTGTTAATTGCAGTTTATCTGAAGGAAAGACAGGTGGGTGAGGGAGGATGAAAAGATGTCAAAAGTCCTGCAGATGACTCATGTCATTGTTGTACCTATTTCTGTTTTCATAACCTCATCAGAACATTAGGAAGGTTTGCAGTGTTGACAGGGATATCTGGTTTGATAAAGTCAAAGGCTTTGAGTTTTTGAGCGACTTCTGTGGGTTGTCAGTAAATGTGGAATCCATCTGGAATAGTGACATGTCAAATTTATAAGAACTAAACTTAGCCTAAAGTCAGATGAGTTCATGCTCCAACTAAATGGACACAGTGTCTCACAGCCAAACATACCAAATTTAAATATGCAAGTCTTTGTTTTTTCAAATAATTTTAGATCATATTTGCTAGATGTGAGTCAGCACAATGAGCACGTTCAGAAATTGGATGTTGAGCTGTGATTTTCAGATATGTGAAGTAATTGACTTTAAGCACCAATTCCGTTGAATAGGCCATCAAAAACTGCACCAAATGTACTTCATGCTTCACTCTGTGCCCGTAAAGTGCAGGAAAGAATCACAAGGCAATCATCCGAGACGCTAGTAAAACCTTCTGACACTGCCTGAAACACCTTTGGGTAATTTTTTTTTCTTGCTAGCAGCTATCATTGCAAGGAGGTGCAGCTAAGCTAACAGGTTAGGTTACATTCTCCCTGCAGTTCCCTCCCTCGTCTTTGCTCTCGTCTTCAATCAGCCTTGTCCCTGCAGGCAGAAAGCACGAGCTGGTGGTTAGTTCAGTCATTATAGACTTAAAGACTTAAAGGTTAGTGTTAAGACAGGGCGGTGTGGAGAAGGAAGACAGTGACCTGATTTACTACCCGTACCGATGCAGGAGGTAGACCATCACTTCTCCTTCACAACAATTGATATGCTTTAGGTATCTCATGCCATGTTATTTAGTCACACTAGAATGAAAAGTGGAGCATAGCTTTAAGTTAATTTGCATGTTCTAGATATAGAGATGTTATTTTCAGTGATGGGAAAGAGCACTCAGATTCTCAAGTGGCGGTAAAGAAGAGTCTGGTGGCATGTAGAAGTGTTTACTGAACTGAAAACTGAAAACCATAGACTATTAATTCATTCAACTGTGTAATAATGAACCCAAAATCTAGGAGCCATTCTGCCTCTGTGATGCAATTTGGAACCTGCACAGTAGGGACTGTCATTAAACCACTAAAGCTGTGCACTGGCCACCTGCCTGATTACTACCGTATTTTCCGCACTATAGGGCGCACCTGATTATAAGGCGCACCATCCAAAAATGTCACATTTTTAATTTTTTTCCATACATAAGGCGCACCGGATTATAAGGCG
>JAQQAE010006283.1:0-16827 GCA_029823295.1 Pseudamia nigra
AGAAATTTGCAAAAAGGATCACCACAATGAACAAAAAAAAAAAATCAACAAAATAAGCAAAAAAAATTAACAAAATTGAACAAAATAGCCACGTAGATTATAAAATATAAAACAGAACAAGCACAAATAAAATAAGCAAAAATGATCAAAATATGCAAAAAATGAACAAAAATGATAAAAAAAAATAATAATGAAAGAAATAAACAAAAATTACCAAAATATTTGTTTGAATGCAATGTATTATGCTGGAATAAATTCCCTGTCATGAAGTTACTCAGTACTTGAGTAGTTTTTATATGGGATACTTTTGTATTCTTACTCAAATACTTGTGTTTATGAGCACTTGTACTTCTACTTGAGTCACCAAAATTATAAAGTAACAGTACTCACCACTGCACACCACAAGGAAGTACAAGAAAATTGTGAGGAAGGAGAAATAATTTCAACAACGCACTTTGCTGTGGACTTTGCTGGTAGGTCTTGAGAGGAGGCAATGTGTGACCTGTACAGGAGTTGATCACTACCAGACATGGCGCTGAAAACCTCTCCTCTACTCTATTCACACGGTTAAACACAAGAGCTCAATTTAGCTCCCCTGGCTCACAGTGCAAAAAGCCGTCCATGCACAATCATAAGGAGAAAAGAAAGAAAGGACACAAGAAGGACAGTGATGGACTGCTGAGAAGACCTGAACTGTCCTAAATATGAGGACGCCTTGAATATTATGTGGGCCAGGGCAAGTCTCTCTTATAAAACTGAAACGTGTGAAATTTCAGTAAGCATACAGTAGGAATCCAGGTTAAGTGTGAATTTGATCAAATTCAAATCTCCCATAAAAAGGTCAGGTTTTTTAACCCACAAAACCACCAAATGGAAAATGGGAACATCTTGTGCCGTAACTGGCTGTAGTTGCTATATATAGAGACAGTTTACACATTCTCACTCTCTGAGATGCACAGACTCATACCCATTGTCTGTTCATCTGCTGGCAATGCTCTTCATGACAGAGGCTCTTCTTTACTTAATCATCACGGGGGCTGCTTCTGATCTTAAAGGACAATAAAGCTACATCTGCTGTTAACAGACTGGGGTTTAATTTATCGTCAGCTACAGTATATTTATGTTGTGTATAGTGTTAGTATACAGGAAACACAGTGAGTTCCTTAGAAAAGGAGTTTTCAACCAGTAATCTGCACCCCTCTGATGGTCCTCGAATGGATTGCAAGTGGTCCCTGGCCTTGTAGTTTCAATGTCGGGGTAGCACCGTCATGGATGGTTTTGGGCTGAATTTCCAGAGCTTGCAGCAAAAGCAGTAAATTGGGCACTTTGCAACCAGATATCTCTGTGGGAGTGGATTTTCCACACTGACTTACATGAAGAATAAGTACAGGGCAAGGCTTCAGTCAGAGAATATTATGAGGCTGTCCCTATCCGCCAGTATACTCCCAAGAATACAGACTCTGCGCAATTCACCACGCCCAGAAATTACACTAATAGGTAAGAAAAAAAATGCTCTCACCATCTGTCCTCATAGTCTCCAGTTGCCTTTTAGTCAGAATTGTGGTCCCTAAATCAAAATCAGTTGAAACCCCCTGATATAGTGTATTTGTGTCACAGGTAAACTCTCTTTTTGTCCACTAGATTTGTTCTTTAACTTGCATCGACTGATAACTGGCTGATGTACATTTGAGTGTTGACTTAGGACATTTTAATTACTGTCACAGCGTTTGGATGACATTACCATCATTTGTTCCCTGTCTGTACGTTGCTCACACTGACTGGAGGTGAGATGCAGACTGCGCTGACACTTCGCGGCGGCTGTCTTCATCCTCCTCATTTCTCAGTGAGTGTAACAGCTCTCTAAGCATTGTATCACCATGCACATACGAGAATCAGAGGAGATGACTGCGAAACGCTGCAAGTGTGACACCGTGAGAGCGAGAGAACTAACGGGGCTGTTCAATTATTTATAAGCAGAGATTGTCTGTTTATCAAGCTGATGCCTGGAGCGTCGACCATGATTAGACTCAAACAATGGTGGTCCTCTCTGAGCACTGCTGATGCAGCTTCCAAGATACTTAGATATGAATAAAATACAGACGGCATCAAACGAGGTGTGTGTGTATAGGTGTAAATTTCATTGTGTGGGATTCGTTCCCCTCACAATTATTAAAAGGTGCACTACCACACACGCTCAATAAAACAGTTTCAGTTCATGGTTTCAGTTCTTTTTGTTAAACTTTTGTCCATTTGGTAGCTTATTTTGTTCATTTTGTCGCTTATTTGATGATTTTTGATAATTTTTTTAATTATTATGTTTTGTTCTTGAAAATGTTGCTCATTTGGGTTAATTTCCGTTCATTTTCTTGATTATTTGGTTTGTCTGTCATCATGCATTGTCCATCTTTTGCATATTTGTTTATTATCCAGATTTTATTGCTTACTTTGTTAATTTTCTTCATAATTTTGGTCTTTTGTTGTTAAGTCTTGTTCATTTTGTTGCTTATTTTGTTCATTTTTGTGATTTTTTTCACCCCATTGTTGCTGAAATTTGTCCATTTTCGTTGCACACCTGTTCATTTTATTCCTTGTTTGGTTTATTTTATTTCATTCTGTTGCTTATTTTGTACAGTTTTGGTTCATTTTTGTCCATTTGAAATCTTTTTGTTTCTTTTTTGTTAATTTTGTTAATTTTGTTTAGCTTTTGTTTATTTGGTTTATTTTTGTTCCTTTTTTGTTTGATTTGTTCAATTTGGTTTATTTACTTCATAATTTTATTGATTTTCTTGATTATTTTGTTCATTTTGTTGTTTCCTTCATCCACCTACAGTATGCAGAAAGGTCATAACTGAGGCATTAACAATTCACCTGAACACAGCTCTTTTTAAATATTGTAACATATGACCAATTATACTAATTTAATTGATAAAAAGCCAAAAGGAATAGTGTCCTGACACTATTTGTTAATATACAGTCATTTTATTTGCAGTGATCCTTAGTTTGGTAATGAGAAAAAAGCTTGGCTACCTGATTTTTCACTTATCATTTGTTTTCATCCACTCCTGCTGAGCAGATATGGTGCAAATGGTTTGTGTGAGCTCCTGCACTCAGAGCAAGAACCCACTGTTTCATGTAAACCAACAGTGTTTTGGCTTGGGCTGAAAAATAGGCAGCAGCCTGGCACTGTGTAGTGGGGTGTTGAATATCAGTGGGATCTGCACAACCTGAAAAGCTTCTCACTGCAGAATCAGTGATAATATCAAAATGTTTTTAATGTACCACTGAAGACCCTTCAAATGATTGTTATAACCTCTCCCTTTTGCGGCATTTTGTATTGATTCACTCCATTGTGTGTATTCTTTTCAAGAGACCATAAATAAGTGCCTGTGAAAAGCTGTAAATCCAAAGGAATGGCATGAAGTGTGAGAGGACAGCTACAGTATTAAGCCACAGGTTGACTTGTGAACTAAGGAGCAGTGGTCTCTTGCAGAAATTAGACATTTTGTCAGAAGTAGAAAGTGGAGTGAAGAACTAAGAAGAAGGCAAAAAAAAATAAGTAGAAGACCAGAAAATGGGCTCTGTGGGGAGTAAAAGATGTGTGGGTTGGAAGGATAAGGGAGTCATGGAGGGAGGTGGTGGTGAGTTGTAATGGGGCAGCAGCCAGATGCTCCAGTTTCCTTGACACAAATGGAGGTCAAGTGCAGCTTTATGTGAAGGCAGCACAGGGAAAAAGGCACACATATAAAGAGAAAGACAGAGAGGAGGGAGGTATCATGATGACTTTAACTAGTGGTAAGGGACACTGCATTTGATGGCTCCAAACGCAGCAGTTTTAAGTGCCTGCTCCTTCTTACTTTGAGGACAGGAATGTGGAAACACAGCATGGTGCCTCCTCGTATGATCGATAGAGGCAGATAAAAGGCTTCATGAGGAAGCATTAATAGGTGTAAGTGATGGTGGGCTGGGATAAAAATAAAAACATACGTTAACTTTGCAGGGAGGACAGATGGTAATGCGGTAGCTGGAGCTTAGGAAGATCACTAATAGATAGAGTGAGTGTACAGGGAGAACGCATGATGATCTCAAATGGTACATCAGGGAGTGGAGGCCTCACCTAGTTCATAAAAAAAGGAAGCATAAATATATAGGAATGTAACTAGTAAGCTGGGGACTGTGGATGAAAAACAGCCAGAGTGTAGGTATTGCAACTTGCCCTGAATATTCTCTGGGCCTACAAAATGATTTCTCGAGTAGGAAATGCCAATGTGGAAAAGTGTACACCACCCAACATTCAGGATTTTAATATATGGTATGGAAACAGCACATGGCTGTGGAAAAGGCTGAGAATTGAACTGGTGCAGCTGATGTAATTGCCAAACAGAGCAAAGCGCACCACACATTGTCAATAAATCCTGCATCATCATAAACAAAGTTCCTCAAACACATAAAATATGACTGTAGTGAGCAGAAAAGACAAGGGTAAACATGTTAGCAGCATGCTCTCTAAATCTTACAAGAATCATTTGGGTCTGACTCTTATTTTATCACATCACATATCCATGGTTTAGAAGTGCATCAGTAAATATTTTTGACTTCCTTACCTTCTCTGTGGAACTCCAAATGAAGAAATTCAGTTTATAAGATGTAGGAGATTTAGTGGGGAACTTATTGCATAAATGGAATTTAATATATGTAACTATGTTTTAGGTTATGGGTATCATAGGCTGTACATATTAATGGACAGAGTAGCTGTAATGACACATAGGTCTCTGAACTGCCATGTTGAGGTCAACTGGGTGGTCACTTCCAGGATGCCATGTTGGAGCCAAAAACAGGATGTGACCATATTTGAACAAATGTGGATGAATGGGCGAAGCTGCAGGGTGTCAGGGTATGCAGAAGCTAATGTTAAACGCTAGCTTACTACAATCAGGCTATCTGTCAGGAAAAACTAAGTACTACTGACTAAGTAGAAACTATGAAGGTCTGACAGTACCACTTTGCAGGTGAGTGGAGCGGTCATAGCGACCTGTCAATCAAACCCAGCACCGCAGAGATTTGTCTATTTGCCATAATATCTTAATAATGGAGCAAAATTTAAAGACAAATCACCAGATCACTTATTACAGGTCCAAATAAAATGTTTGAAACCATGTTTGAGTATTTTTAGAGAGAAATCCAGTGTAACTCGACAGGGGTCTGGGATTATTGGAGGCAAATGAATGGTGGCTGCTGGTGGTATTGCAACTTCAAGTTGTTACTGCATTGATCTCACTGCACAGCCCATGTGCACAGCCCAACATCTGAAAATAAGAAATAAGTTTTTGTTTTGTTGGAATCGATTATTTACCTGGTCTAAAGAAAAATTCACAATCCAGAGAAAATTGTTCAAAACATTCTGTTGCATTCATGAGTCTCAAATAATAAACAATGGTTCAGGGTGCATCATTTTTACACACAGAATAGCCTCCACAGAGTCCAAACTTCAACCCCATTGATAATATTTGGGATGTGCTGGAGAAAACCAGCACATCCCAAATCCACAGCAATCCACAGTGCATTGATTATCCAATGGTAAAAAATTATTAATCAAACACAGAAATAAAGGCACCCCAAAACAGAGTATATTGGTTTTGGCTGGACAGTGTATCTGCAGAGGTTGATGGGCACCTTCTAAGGACTCTGCTATGTTGTGTTGCCAGGTATGAGATGACTTGTACCACTTTGTTACAATCTACAACTCTGATGCTAGTTGTCACTACATTTGACCCTCATAGATTGAAATTTCTTTTGTTTTTGATTCCCATGGGACACTACTGTATCATGGTAGTTGCAGACAAATACTCTGCCAGTACTAGTACTCTGCAAAATTCTTCTTCTTCTCCTTTCGGCTGCTCCCCTCAGGGGTTGCCACAGCGAAAAACCAATGACCCGCATGTTTGATGTGGCATACAGTAGGTTTTTATGTCGGATGCCCTTCCTGACACAACCCTCACAACAAGGGACAAATTCTGCCAGTACTAGTACTCTGCAAAATTAAGTGTGAATATTTAAGGTGGTGCAGTGGTTCGCATTAGTCCCTCACAGCAAGAAGGTCCTGGGTTCAAACCCCACAGCCAGCACTGGGCTGTGTTAGGATAATTGGTCACTAAATTACCCATAGATATGAATGTGAGTGTGAATGGTTGTCTGTGACAATATTTACATCTTCATATTAACTAATTAATTTTTTTATTGAATTAGGACAGTGTACATTAATCAACATATCTAGCTTTGCACATCAATGTAAATACTGTATGCCGGAATTAGCATAATAGCTAAATTTCATCCGTCATCGTAAGGCAGTTATCACAAAGAACATAAGTCCAAAGGCACATTTACAAATATATATAACAGCTGACGAGACAGTCCATAAGACAAAACACAAGGAACACACCATACAGACAAACTGGGGACATTTTACATGATAAAACTATTACATCCACTGACATTGTTACTAAAATAGTGGAGAAGCAGCATTTCCCATTAGTCTCTGAGTACATGTGTTATAAAAGCAGACATTTTATGAATGACTGCATGACTGGTTTATCATTATTATTATATCATTATAGCATTATTATATGTCAGCCCTGTGATGAACTGGCAATCATCCAGAGTCTACCCTGCTATTGCCCTAGGTCAGATGGGATAGGCTCCAGAACCCCCCCCCAGACACTTGCAAGGATTAATTGGTAGAAAATTAATGAATAAATATTTAAGATGCACACTCAAAGGACTGACATACTCCTTCCTTTGACCATCCTGATTTTTGAAAATCTCATTTGAAAACAAACACAACAACCAAAGAACTGCATCTACACACTGAAAATGGCAAGTTTTGACAATAGCAGTCATTTTATGTGACGTTGTCACAGAAACTCATTTTAATACTGGTATTCACTTCCCTGTGCACCTGTCTTCCACCAAAACATTCTCTCAAAACACTGTTGTGCAAAGGTAATGCTTCTGTGCTGGAATGAGCCAAACAACCCAGGTAACCTTTACACCAATTTCAGGATGAGTGGCCTATGTGCTCTACACACAGATGAAAATGCCATTGAATAGCATAGTTTTATATTCAATGGAAGCAGTTAAACATGGGACATGTGGATAGTTAAATCACCAAATCCTTCTGAAAGCCTAATACATACTTCTTATCAAATAAGTGCATTTTTTGATATTATAAGCACCTTTGGTCTGAGTTTCAGTGACTTCAACCACATTAAACACAGTTGAATCTTCTGTGATGAGTGCAATTAGTTCATGTGTGTTCTGAAATAAGTAAAAAGAAATAAATGACAAGGTAAACTCAGTCTGTGTCATGTCACAAGTATCTCCTTCATACACACATTGGAGGCTTACAGTACAAACTATTTTTACTCAACTACAAGAAAAAAAACAGCATGTACGAAGGCTACACATACTGTATGTATCTGCATTCAGTGGTTTGTCCAATGCTTTGATTGCAGAGTTTTCACACATGAATAAAAGCCAGTGCTCGAATTACAGGTGATACTCTGTCTTCTTCTGAAACCACACCGGACTTACCAGGTATCAAACAGTAGTGATTAGTCTAGTCCATGGAGATGACTATGACCTGGAGCAGTCTGTGACCCAGGGTCAATAAGATCTATCTGCATCATTTATGTCTTAACCCTGGCATGGTATCTGGGTCAAATTGATCTGTTTTCAAAATTTTACAAGAAACATGCCTACGGCCCTGAACAAAGCTCTTTAGGGCAGCCCTGGGGTGGGCAAAGGTGAATGGGGAGTGTGTGTTAAGCCAAATAGTGTAGGTTGAGTCTTCCAAAAGTGAAGGCAATAAGGGTAAAAAAAAAAAACAGTTGCTTGCAAATAACATATTTGACATTGATTATACATATCAGAATAACACACACATACAAGCACACTATGGCAACATCAGTTTTGGTCGAAAGGCATATTTACCATTTACAGTGCAACATGAGATGATTTATTGGAGATTATGACAATGCCCAGCAGTATTTACTGTATACATTTGGTGCTTTAATGATCAACTGGGAATTGTGCTGAATGTAGAACTGGCTATTAAAAATGACAGTCCCCATTTTTATCATAGTAAGGGAATATATCGATTTGTAACAGACTGATTGCAGGCTTCTTTGATTTTTAATGTCAGGTTTAGAATATGAGGAGAGTGCAAGACAGGACCTTTCAGTCAAGAGAGGAGTAGGACAGAGGGATACATTGTCCATTTGCTGCACCATGTCTCTGTGATCTAAGTGCCTAAAGAAACAGGGCATGGAAATGTGCATTTCTGTGAAGGTGTGTGTCTGTGTGTAGTGAAGAGGAGATTGTATATAAGGAGGTGTATAAAAAAGAACTATGCTCTACTCCCCTGAGGTGTGGTTTGTTTACCTGTGTGTGTATGTTTCCACACACGTTTATGTGATCTGGATACAAATCCCTGTCTGGTAACCCATCTGCTAGTGTACTTAATATTCCTTCACGTGTTCCAGTCTGTCTCTGTCTGTTGGCCTGTGTCTAGAGGCAGAAAAGATACAACAACAAGGCCTCCAGGCTTCTATTGCAAAATATTTTTTTGCTCCGGAGGTAGGCCCAAAGCAGTTAAATTGAGCATCATCAGAGGCTCTTTATTCCCACTGACCTTAAGAGCTCTCTACAGTAACAGCGGTCGTTGCAAATGGGATAGTAATGAGGTATCACTTGTTTATTTAAGGTCTTACCCATCATTACTTACCCAGGTAAGGTCATTGAGCACATTTTGCTAAAGCCTGATGATTTTTATTATGGTTATGAAGACAAGTGTAATTTTCCACAGAAATACTGCACTATGAATCAGACATTTTCCAGCAATAGTCTCTAATTCAATAACCCAGCTTGAAATCAAATCCTGATGGCACTAAAACCAAAACAGCAATTGAATCCCCTTTTCAGATCCCTCTCTCTTCCTCTCCTCAACTACTTGAATAAGAAAACCTTCTCCGTCACTATCTACTTCTATCTCTTTACCCCCAGCTGAGATATGTTCCCCTGGAAAGCAGCTTTTCTTTCATTTTGATCCTCTGTCACATAATTGGAGGTTTTCTTGGAGTGCTGGCTTTAAAGGTTTGTCCTCTGTTATCAGTGCTAATGAGAAAATTAGTATTCTTTCACTGAGTAACAATGCAAGTTTAATGTGCTGCCTGTAAATAATACACAAAAGAGAGATGTGAACTGCAATGAAAACATGTGTCAATCTGTCTGTGCACTTGTCATCCTTTTCTTCTTGAAATATAATGTCCTATGCAGAGGATTATTTTATGTAATTTAACTTCACATTCTTCTGTTTGCCTTTAAATTTCAGAAAACAACTGAAGCTCTAGGAGCATCCCAGGCTTTTTCAATCCACTACTGAACACAATAAGCAATCCTGTTAGGCTCAGCTGTCTTTTTTTCATTCCGTCTGCACTGGGTAAAATATATTCCCGTCTTTGCCATTTTTAACTCTCTGTAGATAATTACATGGATTGTGACCAATTTATCTAGACCTTCATCTTTCCCTATTTCATCCTCTTAGCTTTTTTCCATGGCAGGACAGCTGGTTGCATTGTATCATCTCAATGTCTCACTTCACCATGTGCACAAACCTTTTGGCAACTACAAGCAGCTCAATCAGCCAACAAGGGTTTTTGTCAACTCCCTCCCAGTCTGTATTAATATTTACCAGCCTCAAAAACAGTGGCAGATGTCAACCATGAGGTGATTTCTTCATGTTGCTCAGTGGTGAGCCTACTGGATTAAAGTGTAATCCACACACCAGATTTGAAACATTTTGTACACTTTCAAGGGGGGGGGGGGGTCCCCGACTACTTTGGCTTGTACAGAACTGGAAATAGCCAAGATGGATGTGCAACTTCTCAATGCAATACAGTCTAAAAATGGTGATATATTGGGAGCTGTGCAACAGAAACAATACACAAATAACTTAATGTTTTAATACAAGAGGTAGCACCACAGTGGAGGAAATGAGGACCCACATGCAGGTCTAGACTGAACTGAAGTTTAGAAACAAAAGTAACTTACAAGATACAACACAGAGAGGAGACACAGGGAAACATGAACAGGTTGACATCACCAGACCAACAAGGACAAAGGAGAGACAGAGACTTATATACACGGGAGCAGAAGGCAAACAATCAATCGCAGGTGAAACATATTAGAGCAGGAAGTGAAGCTGTAGTGGAAAAGACAATGGCAACTTGCAAAATAAAACAGGAAGTGACTGGACACAAACCATGACAGGTAGCCACTGGAGTGGGCTCCACTGCACTTCTTTTTAAAATTACAACCTCAATACATGGTCATGGTCAGTCTTTAAATTCATTATTAAGATATCATGGCAAATAGTCTGGCACTTGATTGTAAAGTCAGACCAAATGGGTTCTGCTGCAAAAATTCAATTTATTTAAAAAAACACTTTTTTTCTCTGTACTTATAGTTAAAAGAATACAATAACAGCATCTTAAAATGGTCAATGCTTGATGAAGTTTTACTGAGACACTAAGCTAGTTTTCAGCACTAGTTTATCCAATAGCACACTGGCCCTTTGTGGTCCCGCAGCTCTGGCCCTTTTGTCCAAATATGGCCACTCAAAATTTGTCTCCAAAATGTCAACCAGGAAATCACAACCCGACTAGCCTCAGAACAGGTTCTACAATCACTGGGTGATATCAAATCTATTATATCACCTCCACTAATAGTGCATATGCAGTGTATAATAGCAATACAATTGTATATCCAATATGAAAGAATTAACCATACTGTCATTATACCACAAGTACATTGCACTACATGACAATAAGGAAGAATACAAATATAAAAACTGCACCATCAGAGCAGCCTTAGTACAGTACTGTATAAGCAGAAGAAAATATACACATCTGTTCAGCAGTTGTTCACTGATGTCATCTGAACTTTTTATATAAAGAAGATTCTTAGTCTAGTGTTTTGAAGTGCTTTTCATGTTGACACAAAGCTGAACTATTCAATGTTTTTATACACTCTTGAGCAGCCGCCACTACTACCCACACACTCTGCTTCTCAGGGACACAATATAACATCAGGAAAAAAAAAAAAAAAAAAAAAAAAAAAGGAAACAAACATTACATTCCTTTAAGTGCAACTCTATAATACTAGGGCCTATTCTGGTTATATTCATAGTCACAATCAAATTCTAAGGTTAAATGAACACAGCCTACACTTGGGAACTGGGAATTCACAAGAATCTGCTGCTGCACGTTAGATATTGTACTGTAAGTCATCATCACTCTTTACTTTGCTTGACTGCAATCTACATGTGTCAAAATATGATAATGTGATAGTAATATTAACACAGTATCAGCTAAGAGTCAAAACAAGACATCATTCTGAATATCATTTTTGTATGACACAGTGCAAAACCCTGCTGTGTAGTGGGAGTATATAATATGACATCCAGTGAAAATGTATTAATCAATACAAATGCTCATGTTTATGCGTTCCAATATTTATTATGTGATATCTAATGCAAACCTTGGTTAAGATAGAATGAGAGGCAAACAATGCACACTGAATTGTACCTCAGGATTTCAGCACTGGACAGCTCCCATAGAGACAGTACTTTGTACAGCAGTACAGCAGTACTTTGACATAGACCTGGGCAATGTGACTAGAAATGTTATTAGAATAAACATTTTTATATTAGTTGATAGTTAAATAAATTATTAATTGGATTAATTATCATGATGAATGTCAGATTTACGTGATTGAATTTTTTTTTTTATTCTGAATGTAACCAGGAGTCTTTATATTTATGTTTTATGCTATTTTTGCCTTTTACGTCATTGTTGACTTGTTGCATCTTTGACATCCTTTTTTGTTGTAAGTTTGAGTTCTTCTATCTTTCACTATATTGTTGTCTTTTTGCACCATTTTCATCTTAATTAATCTTTTACAAATAAAGATGAAGATGAAAATGACATGGAAGTAGCAAGACAAAAATTCACTTACAGTATACATAGTATTTAATTTTGTGATCTACTGTTGAGCTTTACTGACTGATTTAATGGAATCATTAATTTTTTTAAAAAGTGAATAAAATTAGTAATCTATGTGCTTTTTCTGCTAGATGAAAACATGGTAGATGTGAATCAGTTACAAATAAACCAAAAGTACCCTAAACACAAAAAATAGTGTACAGTATATTTCAATAAACATACAATAAAAAAATACATTGCAGTGATGATAATTGATGATTTAATTCCCAATCCTACCTTAAGGAAGGTTTAGATTAGCGTTGGTAGCACAGCACCTTGACTGTATCACCCTATTCATTTGGATCTGTTGTCTGTTAAAATGTAGAAGTGGAAAAATCAAAGGATGAATGGATGGGAAAAATCAAAGTTGACTGGTTCTATCTGCCAATAGAACAGGTGACTCAACATAATATTTAAAAAGTCCATCTGTGTCAGGGAAATGTGTAACAAAATATTTAACTAGAAATTTTACAAACATACTGGATAAGAGTTTGAGTTTTTGCAGTGTGTCTACCAGTTGTCTGTACCACAATGATGCAACCATTCCAATGACTCGAAAGTACTAGTTTACAGCTGTTTTGCCTGGTAAATAGTTTGGGAATTTACAGGTGTTTAACCATGAGTAAGCCTGTAATTATTTAAGATTTGAAACTGCAGTTCATAATGCCTACAGAATATGTGTTTTTAATTATATGAGCAGGTGTATGGATTTAAAATGCTTACTTCGGATTAAAATGTAATGCTTTGAATTCCAAGGAAAGCTAAAATGAGAATGATATCCCTCCCATCTGTTCTGGGATTTCCCCAATAACATCGAAATGTGAGGATGGATGCAGTTCTCTTTCAGTCAGATGCTAATTTGGGTTTGCACTGATTAAGCTGTCCATCGTCCCACCAGGAGACCTCTGTGTCTGCGTGAGCCGCTGTGGCTGACCGTATGTGAGTGGAATCTCTGAGCTTAAGGAGACGCTGTCAACAGCGCCGGAGATTCACAGGGAGGACGGCATGAAAGAGCTGTGGAGAGCCAGTGATGGAGTGGAATTACAGGCAGGAGAGGAATCCTCGCTACGTTCTGTCAACAATTAAGGGGGAGACGGCTGCAAAATGAGCTTGGTGTATCTGTCATCAGCTCAGTCCTCAGGTGTACAGAGGGAAAGCAGCTAATTGAATATAAAATTGAGACTAGACTTGAGTAATGAGACATGATGAATCAGTGTTTTTTGACTCCTGTCAGCATTTTATCTGGCATCTGATATTAATGAATACAACACTTTCACAAACTGATACTGTAAAAAAAAACTGTCAGTATTCAAAGTATTACATGAAAATCTGAATCTGAGAACCTCAGATACTGCAGAGCACTAGAACCACCAGATCTGGCAATGTAAATTGCCAAGTCCTGTCCCTTCTTGTTTTGCCCCATGGGATCATAAAAGATGGACTAACCCTTCCTTACATTAGCCATAGGTTTCTGAACAACTGTTTGGAAGCCCAAATAAAGAGCCTCTGGATGCTAACATATTGGTGCCACATGGACGTAGATGTGGATTGCGGGTGCAGTTTGGGGAGGAGTTAAATGAAATGGTAAAGTCACTGGTTTACACACATCTGTCAATCAAAGAATCTATGCCAGGAGTATCCAATCATTGCCATGGACGGTAAAGACACTGCACTTTTTCTTTCCAATCAGTCTCTTCAGCAGGTGATTGCACTGAATTCCTTCCCAGTGATCGCTCTTCAGTGGAAACACCTGCTTTAGTCAGTGACTGGAAAGAAAACCTGCAGTGTCTTGGTCCTTTGTGATAATGACTGAACACCCCTCGTCTACGCCCTTATTAATCTACAAACATTTAAACATTGTATACATCATCTAAACAGGTATGTTGCGTAAACATTCGCAAAGGTGGAAATACACCATAGTGCCTGAAGCCATTTTTGTACCAAGCTATAAACATGTTTATTTCTGCTTTAAAGTTGTAATTATTGGGATGCTGAGTCATGTAGCAATCCCACTATTGTTGTCTTCAGTCTGTATTCCCTATTCTTCTTCCACTTCCGTAATTTTTTCGTTGTTTAACCGATCCTACATTTTTTGTCCCATTCAAACCATTCAAACTTCACATTGTTCAGCTTATTGAGGACATACTGTTGTTTTTCATAATTCTAACCTTTATAATTTTTAAGATATAAAGCTTTTTTGACATTTGTTTCCCACAGGAAAAGAATGGAGAAATCTAATGGAATGCGTGGTTACCATGGCGATGACAGTGCTTTGATCCTTTGATTACTATTCCACTGAATAGTTAATTTAACTCTTGCACTTTTCCACCAAGTTCAACTATTTTGACTCAGTAATCCCACACAATCTTTTCAGAGATTGCAAATTTTTCTAGTTTTAACATGGGACCCATTTTGGACTGACTTGCTTTTGAGCTAAGCCCCTAGTGGACACTTCCACACTTAACTCACAGCTCAGCCACAGAGGTTGCTGCCTGTATGGGACCTAATTTTGGGAAATATGCACATATCAATCAATCAATCAATCAATCAAACATATGATGATTGTCAGTTTAAACAACAGCATTACAAGTCAAAAAAGTTGCAGTCTAAAGTAAAATGGTTGATTTATAAGACTGCAAAAATATATTCCTGTAAAGACAAACATGGCATATGCGATGTTATTACCTCCGCCAAGGGCGTTGTTTTTGTCGGCATTCTTCACCATTGTAAGATAGGGACAAATTCAACATTTGTCCTTGTAACACCCAGAAAATGTAACAAAAACCTTCCATAATACCATAATAGTTTCTATCAAACCACAAACTTTGATCCAGATATGGGCAATATCCTGGACATAGTGATCCAGAATGCTTATAACTACAGGGGTTGAGAAAAAATTGCTACTCTAAGGTAGTAAATAACGCTACATACATGAAACTGACACCAAACTGTAGTGGAAGTCTGTTGATTCAGTTATGTGCCCACAGATTTGTTGTATCTTCAACATTTAGCTAGATACTTCCAGCTTTCAGAGAGTGCAGACGCATTTCTATCTTGCTCCCATTCCAGCTTTCCCTGCTTGCTGTGTCTTGTCTGTGTGTTTGCTTCATTCCCTGTCAGAGTCTCTCCCTAAACCCAAAAGCAACATGGAATTGACCAGCTGGATCTCAATGCAATTGACACGCTGTTTTGGACAGGAAGACGGGTCGAGGGGAACCCGAGGGTCCTTAGGGGGCAGCGGCTGCTGAACATGTGAGGATCCGTGGACACATGGGGACTTGTGTGTTTTTCAGACGCTGTCCACTGAGGATGCGATGGACATTTATCTATTCGGAAGCATGATAACAGGATTTCTGCTGATTTGCTTGGGTGTTTTCTTAGTGTATCGATTAAGAAGACAGAGAGAGCTGTTCAAAGCCCAACAAAGCTTTGTCTCCAAATCAAGCAGTTGGGAAGAGCACTAGCAGCACAACATGGATGATTTCTGAGTTAAATCGAAGAGTGGTTACAACACGGAAGTATTGGGGTCTCTTCATAGGATGGTCTTTGAGGTCTGGTACCAAAAAAATATAAAATTGGAGTAACTGAGGAGATTCTATTCTTCTCTGCCTCTGAAAGTGTGACTGTCTTATCTTCTTGTTTTTGTTTTTCGGCTCCCTTTCGCTGGCCTTGAGAGGCCTGAGCGCTACAACCCCCCTTTGGAGAAGACACTGTTTAGAGAATGAAGTTCTGCTTTTCACCCTTCCCCCGCTTATCACGTCACACTCTGATTTGGAAGCTCAGTGGACTCTATGGACCTGTGCCACCATGATCAGAATCAGAATCAGAATGAACTTTATTGCCAAGCATGCTTTTACACATACAAGGAATTTTACTTGGCATTAAGGTGCTCTCATGTTAAGCGCTCCCTAATGACGCAGCAGCCGACAGGCGCCTCATACAGTGGGGGGGAAGGGGGGGGTGACACATTGGGCAGAGAGAAAAAAGCATAGTTATCAAAATCGAGCTCATAAGTGAGCAAGATTATGATCACATAGAAAAAAACCCTCTAATTGCACACTTAGCAGACAGGTTACAGTTTCACACATTAACAGTGCAAGTTGAGAGAGACCAGTGTTTGTGTGTCAGTCAGTCATGTGATATTCATGGATGCAGTGTGATGTGTCAGTTACTGGTGTGGAACAAAATTCCTCCCCCAAGCAACGACTAGATGTTATTTCCATGGTATCCTAAACATAGATAACATGTCCCACAAGAGTTCATTGCTCTTCAGTGCATGTCGGATGGTAAAATTCCATGCTAGTCACATGATGACGCTATCCATAGAGAGTTCAGATTGCTGCACATTAGAATGTTTGGGTTAGAGAAAAGCCAAACTCCCTTCTGCCTTATCTTTTCTCCTGGAGGAATGAATCAAGGCCTGAAAGCACCGAATCAAGGCCAGAAAACACAACCAAGACTCTCTAGAACTTTGCTTTGTTAATGTGTGTGCAACTTGTCTGCTAACTGTGCAGATGAGGGTTTTTTTTCTATGTGACCCTAATTTTGATTCCTATGGAGCCTAATTCTGGAAACTGTGCTTTTTTTTACTCTCTTTTCCTATTGTATTCCCACTACCTTTTTCCCCTAACTGCAAGGTGCAAGCCCAGTTCACTGCCGTTTGTGAATTTCCTCTTTTTGTGGGATCAATAAAGTTGTACTTAGGGAGCAGGGAGCAAGTGGAGGAAAATCT
>JAQQAE010006284.1:0-16827 GCA_029823295.1 Pseudamia nigra
GTCTACGTTGAACTGCCAGTGTTTCAATCAAAATCAGTCCAGGCTTCGTCCATTCAGTGGACATTTATTTTTTTTAAAAGGCCCTGTACTGTGAAAATGCATCTTTCTTGGGTTTTGAGATTTATACAAACTGAAATGTAAATTAAAAATCTGTCAAAATGTTGCCATGAGAAATTCTGACAACAGATGGCCTCCAGCAGAACAGGATTGTGAATATTTTAGCTTGGGCCAAGCTTGACCAATCATAGTCAAGCTAAAGTACATTAAGCAATCAGAGTCAAGATAAAAACATTTGTCCTACCCCCGTGAGGCTGTAAAGTTCTTCATTTTATTACATTATCGGTGGGATGCCAGGTCACCTGGCAGAGTGCACCCACATGGCTCAGGCTAAAATACGATCTGTGCCATCCCCCAATGCATGTCACACCATGCTCTCTTCTCTCACTCCTCCTGTCTCGCTGCACTGTTTCTGTCCTCCTCATTCCCCAAAAATCTAAAACATAATGAGTTTGAATGATCAGAAAATTAGCACATACCCCCGATTCATTCAGAATACTGAGCATGAAAAGCATTGCGTGCATGATTGTGTGTTTACAGTAGTCTTGTTGTCAAATTATGATCTGAGTTCACCCTAAGAATGACTTGCAAATCAACCAATCAGGGCATTTTGTCATGAAAAGTGGGTGGGTATGAAACTTTCCAGTGAAATAAGGGTGTGTGACAGAGCTACAGTACAAAGGGGTCCTTGGAAAAATCAAATGAACACACTTGATTTTATCGACTCCTTTGCAGAAATCTTTAATAGACACATGAAAGGGCAACAGTTATGAATCTAGGTGAGATATGGGACCTTTAACACCACATGCAAAGGCTCATGTTTGCTTTCACTGCTGTATCAGTATCAGGCAAAAGACATGCCTACATGGCACAAACAAGTTATTTTTTCAAACTAGTGCAAGACTGCTTTGACTTGATGGTGCTTTTGTGAACTTAAGTTGAGAACTGGCAACCAGGAAGCAATGTTTCAAATCTGAACAAAACATGGTGACTATATATGATAAGGACAACAATGCTGTGACCCGTTCCAAATTTTTGGTCATAAGCACCAAATCAGTGAACAAAAATGAACAATATAATGAATAAAATTTTAAAAAATGAACAAAATATCAACAAAATAGCAAAAAAATCTGTGGTAGGAACCCAAATGTATGGAGTCCTGTGATGATAAAGCGATGCTGCCAGACCCACCACGTCCAGAAAAATCCCTCCACCGATGGCTATGTTTGGCTCGGAGCGTCTGTCAAGCCTGAATTTATGTTCCTCCTCTAGGACCTTTGTGACCCGTACATTTGTTCTGGTCTGTGGTGGGCAGAGGCAGAATCTTGTGAATAACTTCTCTGGCCTCAAAGTACTGAGCCACTTTGGAGCCATACAGCTGATTGACGATGTCATCAATGACAACAAATCGCTTAATAGGTTGGGTTTTAGTCATGGTGTCTTTAACATCTTTATCTCCTACATGACCCCAAAGCAGCGGGTCATTTTTTTGGATCCAGTATGTTTTTGCACTGAATGATGCTGTAGGTGAATACGATGGGACTGACCACGGTCTGTCAGCTTGTCACAGCTGAACAGTGTCACAGTGAATTAAAAGAAAAAAAAGAAACATTAATAACTTCACTTTAAAGCAGGCGTGTTGGATCCTGTTTTAACAAGTTCATTCAATTTTAGATGTGCCTAGATTGTGTATTTTAAATTTCATCCTTCATGTACTATGTGCATAAAGTGCTGGTTTTCAGCCATGTGAAACAAGTTGTTTGGGTGAACTCGTTTTGATTACACCCTTTTCCGGTCTGTGCCATGGATTCCATCATGCAGACTCCCTGGCACATTATCCCAGGATGCCAGGATGTTTTGTTTTTTTTGGTTCTTGTGGGTCTGGAGGACTGAATGAACACAGTCACTGTATACTGCATTTGTGAATTCACAAATATCCAGAATTCCAAATTGTTTGTCTCAGGTCCGGTTATTTACAGAGGAGTTGTGTGCATTTTTCCTTTGAAAGATAAGACAGATTTAACACTTTAAGATTATTATTTGAGCCCCCAGACTTTTTTTTTATAATAGGAAAATATGCTACCAGTCAAAATGTTCTCTTCTAATGTTTTTCCTTTATTTTTATTATTTTCAACATTGTACATTAATGCTGAAGATATCCAAACTTTGAAAGAACACTTATTGAATGATGTAGTAAACAAAAAGAGATAAACAACCCAGGACATGTTTTATATTTTAGATTGTCCAAAGTAGCCACACTTAGCTTTAATGACAGCTTCCAGCACTCATGGCATTCTCTCATCAGATTCATGAGGTTTTCAGTTCACAGGTGAGTAAATTTGTGCCTTGTCTTCTCAATGTGCTTTAGACCATCAGTTGTCTTGTGCAGAGTCAACAGCCCTATTTGTGCTACTACAACTACTGTACAAATCAAAAGACAGTCTATCATTCCAATATGAAAAATCTGGAGAACTTTGAATGTGTCCCCAAGTGCAGTCAGCAAAACCATCAAATTCTATGATGCACCATCCAGGAAAAGAAGACCAAGAGTTACCTCTGCTGCCGAGAATCCGTCTATTAGAATGACCAACTACAGAAACCAGGGACGGTCCTGATGAGAGCCAGTATTACAGGGTTTGAACACAGCTGCACTAGGAACACATTCAAAGTTCTTGATGTGTCAGACTGAGTGATGTTCATTTCTTAAGCAATGGTGGACTGTGTTTTCTCTTTACTTAATAAGGTGTTTCTTGCCATAAACTGGATTTGTAGCATAGCTGCAGTAGCACTAATAGAGCTACTGCCTCTGAACCCACTCTTACGCTGTACAAGAAAACTGACAGACTAAAGCACATTAAGTGGCCGAGAAATGGCACAAATTAACACTTGACAGGTATACATGCATTTTGAAAACCTTGTCCAGGTGACTATCTTGTGATGCTAAGCTGTCGTCAAAGGTAAATGCAGCTAGTTTAGACTAAAATATAAAATATAAAATGTTCTGGGCTGTTTTATAATTCCTACCTACTACAGTTCCTACTACCCAATTCCATACATGTTCTTTCACAGTTTGGATGGCTTCACTATTTATGTGCAATGCAGAACATAATTAAAATAAAGAGAAACCACTCAAACAGAAGGTGCGTCCAAACTTTTCACTGGTATAGTACATGATGTCTTACTTCAGGTTTCCTTTATAGTTGCTGCGGTTCTGCTAAAATGCTATCAGGTCCTCCATGCGACATTCTTTTGCATGCTTTACATATGAGCAACCACAGCTTAAAATAGAAATGAATGTCACTCCTCCCATAATGGACATACGACTACACACAGCTACACACTAGACATAACTGAATAATGTGGACAAACTGCAAAAACTGTGACTTTAAATGAGTATATTTGCATTTGTAGAATTTGTGGAATTTATATAACAGACATTGAATTCATTTTACAAGCACTTCAATGCATTTTACAGTTGACATATACACTCATGTTGACAGGACAGTATTTGAGTTGAGTTTAGTTCAGTCTTTGTCCACCGAGTACTCACATTTTAGCATCTGACAAGCATCTGTCAGCCAGCTGGCTCTGCTCACTTCATCAGATCCATGCCCCCTTCACTTGAGCCAGATTAAACATAGTTTGTTGTGAATGACTCAGATTATTTGCAGGCATGCTCCCAGAATCCAGGTCATCCAAATGGCTTCAGTTTGCTCTAACATGCTTCATGTAGTGTCAGATGTACTGACGTAGTGGATGTCAGTGAGGAGAAGGTGAACGCTCCTGCCCCCACCCCCACGCCCCCCGCACCCTGATGCTGTACGTGGTGACCCTGTGAGGCATATTTGACTGGAACAGATGAGGAGCCTGACTCTGATAATTTCCTTCCAACCCACACTACATTGTGATAATACAAGAAAGCAGTGAGAAACCAGACATTAATACTGAGAAGTTCTATGGTGTTTGAGATTTACTTTGAAGTGAGCTCATCATATGTACAGATACATGTAGAGGTGCCACCAGGCAACTGCTTGGGGCCCAAGGTCACTAGGGGCCTCAGAGGATTGAAAAACATTAAAAACAGTTACAAGAGAAGACTATGCAAAGAAAAAATATCAAGACAAATCTTATGTAAATAATCTACAATATGAACAAAATAATCAAGAAAATGGACAAGATTAAATAATGTAATAAATTAAATGATAAAAAGTGAACAAAAGCTAAGAAAATAAACAAAAATAAAAAAATTATGAATGAACAAAGACAAATCTGTGCAAAAATAACAAGGATAATGCCTTACAAATTTACAAAAATAATAAATCATTCAAACGAAAAGAAGGTTAAAATGTTCAACAAAATGAATGAAATAAATTACAAAGTAGTCTAAAAAATGAACAAAGATAGACAAAATTTATGAACCAAATAATCAGAAAAGAATCAACAAAAATTCACAAAAATAATCAGTGAAGTGAACCAAAATTGATTTGTTCATTTTGATAAAATAATTTAAAAAATGAACAAGAAAACGTAACAGAATAACTGCACGATTAAAATGAATGAGGAAAAAATAAACTGCAAAAGAATCAAATAGCAACCAAGTTGGCGGGAACATGTTGCAGCTACATGTGTCATATGTCATGTGATATGTGAAGGATTTCAATATTTTTTGCAGCGCTAGTCACTAGTTTAATTTTATTTCTGTCCATAAATGTCTTCTTTAGATTTAAAGATTGTCAAGCCCTGGTCTGGAACTCTGTTGAATGACGTTGTCGACATCAAATGAAATGTAGAAAATGTCATAATGAAGTAGTGGGACATAATGAATAGTGACAGCTTTGTCAAAGAAACATATTCAGAAGCTGAAATTGAGATGCCCTCTGTGAATTTTTGCCTAGGGCCCCAACAGATCCTAGAATCACCACTGGGTAAACGGAAAAAAAAGAGGGAATCTGTCAGCGATAGCACACTGTTGATATTTCCATGGCCAGCTCGATAAGTTGCGTTGTGTCCCGGCAGGAGGTGCACAAATTGCAGTCTAGTGCCAGCTTGCAGTTGTAGCAATCATTTCCTGGCTGGTCCCTCTCGCTGGATGCCTTGATGTATTTGTAGGAGGGAAAACAGCGGTTGACTGCTCTCTCACACGTATCTGGAAGCAGGTCCATTAACTCGTGGAAACGACAGTGCAAACAGGCGAGTAGAACTGCTGCTAAGTCATCTGGTGGTAGGAACACAGTTAAAGACACAAGGAAAGGATAGGAAATCGATGATGACATTAGAAAGCACTTGGCAACGCAGTTCCCCCCCCACTTCATTCTGGATCACGACCAAGGTTCTGTTCTCAACAGCATTAGTTTGTTAACAACACAACTCATAAGGTCATGTGCAATTCATTCAATCTTGGGGGGAATTCAGTTCACGAGTTGAATTTTTGAACACCATCGCCACATTGCCAGCTATTTTCCAGGTCAACATATTGCCAGGATCTAGATTAAAATTCATGGTGTGGTAAAAACTATAAAGACTTTGTCCAAATTTTCTGTCTAATATTTGTGGAGATACAAGCAAAAATGTTGAAAATGGCCTAAAATCTAGCCAGTCATTAGATTTCCAAGTTGTTGTCAAAATTTTATCAAAATCTTTACCCTAATGGTGATAGACACAACAAATTGACATTGATCTTGATCATTTTTATGCTGACATACACTCCTGATCACAATAAGCATTTTATGTGCACTCCTTTTCAATGTCCCATGTTTGGTCTCGCGCAAACTCCAAACAGGCAATTTTGTGCTGTTGAAGGAGACGAGGTCTTTGAAAACATTTTTTGTTATTAAAACCCTTCTCTCGTAGATGCCGTCTAATGGTTATGGGACTGCAGGTGGCACCAGTGACAAGCTTAATTTGGGCCGAGGATCATCCCATGTCTTGACAAACAGCCAAATGGATCCTCCGGCTCAGGGCCGGTGAAATTTTTTTGGGTCTGCCACTTAACTTTTTTTTCCACATAACCCTCAAGAACCCTCAGGATTAAGAAGTTTAAAATGACTGTCTTACTGTGTCCAACCTCAGCAGCAATGACACGCTGCGAGAGGCCTTGCTGATGCAGCTCAACAATCCAACCGCATTCAAAGAGAGAAAGCTTTTTTGCCTTTGCCATCAGGAGGTCATGAGTGTGGACACCTGACAGGAAATGACACTGGATTCACATTTTTGTGAAGATTTGTGCTTTTAAAGGCTGTGGTCTTAAACTTTTGATCAGCTGATGAACAGCCTATTTCAGTTTAATGTCTGTTTGCAATAGATTGCTTACTCAAAATTTTTTCTTGTCTCACTCCCATTTCTACTTTTTGCATTTTGAAGCACTACTTAGAACCTTGTTAAGATCCAACAGGGCAAAATGTACATTCTTGCAATTTTTCAACTTGTCTTAAAATTTTGATCAGGAGTGTATATATACTGCTAAGTCCTGTATATGTAAATGAATGATTTAAAAAAAAAATATTTCTGTACATAAATGTACTACATTGAATATTAATTCTTCTGTACTGCATTTTATTTGGGATTATTGGGGGATAGAAAGTGCTTTTTTACAGTATCTATTTTGAAAGGTTTAAAAAATCTCAGTTTAAAGCACGCCTTTCTGAGGTCACAGGCAGCAATGCTGCTACCATGTAGTTTTTAAAGTACTTACTTGGCTGATATGTTTGCTTGATTTACTGTCACATATACACTGGGGTGCAAATGTTTAGGCACCCCTGGTGAAAATTTCTATTGATTATAAATAAGGGAGCCAGGGGAAGATGAAATGATCTCGAAAAGGCAAGAAGTTAAGGATGAGACTTTCCCGTTACATTTTCCAAATCACAAAAGGAAAAAAAGCCACAATAAAAGTTTGGGCACCTATGTTTTTTGTTCAAAATGCGTAGTTCTCTCTCTCTTTTTTTTTTTCCTTTTACATGTTCTGACTGTCTCCTGCAGTCTTGCTCAGAAAACAGCTGTTTTGTCCTCAGGTGCGACCAACCTGGCGGATCAGGTTGGCGGCTCCCCCTGCCGTGCGATGGTCTTTGTAGGAGAGTCCCTGGTGTGTGAAAGCATGTAGGATCCTTCATTTCAGTTGACAGTGTTGTGGCCACGCTTCATGATCTCAATAGCCTCTGGCAGACCTGTCAGGTTGGTCACACCTACGAAAAGGATAAAACAGCTGATGTGACATGTCAAAGGACATCAGATGATGTTTTTTGAGGAAGACTGCAGGAGACTGTTGAAACGTCAAAAAAGGTATGAGAACTATGCACTTTGAACAAAAAGAGCAAAAAACTTAATCTATTGTTTAAAGAAGACAATGAACTTATTTGAGAGGTCCTCTGGGCTTGTCCCAAAGATCAGCAGTCGTGTGCTCCTCTAAGCAGTTGCCTAGAACCCTGAAACTGAAAATTATTGATGCTCCCAAAGCACAAGAAAACTATAAGAAGATTGCAACGCGTTTACATTCCTCTGTTGGGAATGTAATTTAAGAAATGGCAGTTAACAGGAACGGTGGCGGTCAAAGCAAAGTCCTGAAGACCATGTTTGACTGCAAGAGTCTTCCAGACTAGCAGACTCTGTTCAGCTATTAAGCAATATCTGTACTGATATGGTCTTCGTGGAGGAGTCTGGAGCCCGTCTTAGCTGATGTAGGGCAAAGGCGGTGTACGGTACACCCTGAATGAGTCAGTAGTTCATCGCAGGGCTGATGTATAGAGACAGACCATTCACACACATTCATACCTGTGGACAATTTAGAGTGACCAATTTATCTCGCCCCTATTGCGTGTTTTTGGCTGTGGGAGGAAGGGCACCCGGAGAGACACGGGGGAGAACATGCAAACTCCACACAGCCCAACACCATTGGCTGGTGTTGGGATTGAACCCTTTTTGCTGAGGCACAAGTGCTGCCTTCTGCACCACCCTGTCGCCCAACCTTTATACCTTTTCTGTTATTGTGAAAATGTAAAAGATAAAAATAAAATCTTATTTTCTTTTTTTGCATGTAATGGGAATGTCTCATCTGTTACTTCATGCCTTTTGGAGATTATTTCATCTTCCCCTGGCTTCATTATTCGTATTAATAGAAATTTTGACCAGGCGTACCTAAACATTTGCACCAACTGTATGTTGATGTATAGGCAGTAGGTGAAGGAGCGGATGCTTTATCTGGAGGCAATTAAATGACAGGATCCCTTTGATTATAACATGGTAATAACATTTTACAGACTAAAGATTGTCATGTGGATGTGAAATTCCTTGTAAAAATTTTGGGCGACCCCTCTTATTAATTTATTTTTCATAGATTAATAAAGTATCTCATTTAATGAAATATAACTTCATTATAAACTGGCCTTTTTACTTTTTTTTACCTTTTTACTTCTTAATTACTGTTTAAAAGAGTGGCCATTTTTTAACAGCATTATAAAGTATGTTAGTTTCATTTATAAAGTTATTTTTATGTGCAAACAAAACAGATTTATTTTAGAAAAAACAAAATGACCAGTACCACTATTAATCCACAGAAGAACTGACCATTTTATTCAGACGTAGCATAAACCACCAATCTGACTGAGTAATGGTCTGAGTGTGTGAACTCAAGTGAAAACTGAACAATTTCCCAATATTCACTTTTTGGATTTGAGGCATCACGTATAAAATCATGTCAAAAATGAAAGAAACTAGTTTAGGTCCGAAAAGGATTATTGAACATGAAGCAGGACAAGGATATACAAAATTAAGTGTTTAGAAGTATCAGAAGTAGAGTGAGAAGCATGGCAACATCTGAGAAAAGATTCAGGTTTTCATTGGAGGCTAGGCCACTTTCCACTTTATTTTCCCCCCTCTTAAGTAGGCACAAAACCAGTTTGCTGCCGTTTGTGAATTTCCCTTTGTGGGATCAATAGAGTATCTACTGTATCTAGTTTTACCTCAGCTGTATCTCAGAGGTACAGAGAGGCATTTAAGAGGTGTAATCCCTGTACTGTGTCCTGGGTCCTCCTCCCAGGGCTTCTGCACATTCCCAGTGCACCTCACAGTGGAGCATCCTGATCAATCATAATGCTAAACACCAGTCGTAATCTCCGTATCCTAAACTTCTAATCTTTATGTGAATGTAGCAGGTACTGTATTAATATAAATATATTTAGTTACATTAAACTAGTTCTGATATTTTAGTATGTAAATGCCTGTGAAAAGTTTGTTTTTAGTATATTGTAAATTGGTGTCATGACAAAGTATACTAGAACTAGTTGCAGTTTAATAGCCTTTAATTGAAAAAAAGGAAAATTGAATGTTGGAATGATTTTTTTGTACTTTATGTTCCAGTTCACTGGGAACAGCAAAGCAGTTTGATCCTTTGTTCCACATACTGAGATGATTTTGGAAGCTACATGCAAGTTCCCACAGAGTCATAATTGCATCTGAAGATGTCCCAGTTTTAACTGAGAAAATCTGCAAAAGAAAATGCAAATTTCTTCATGTCTCTAACAGTGTCTAACAGTGGTGTTTGAATATTAGATGTGATGTCGTGGTTCAGTTTGAAATATATTACAGATTATATGTTATACTCGGATCAAAATTTAAGTTACATCATTAAAGTAATTAATTTAGCATGCCTGATTAATTTTCACAAATGTTTTAAACTGGATAATAAACCCATATTAGTAAGATCCTTTTAAACTGCACACCTGACATTCTCAGGATAAACTTTTTGTTTTTACTGGGATGCTAATTTGTTTATTATTTAGTCCATTTTTGTGAATTTTAGTGATTGTTTTGTTCATTATCTCGTTACTTATTTTTTATGATATTTTTTCTCTTCATTTGCTTCATTATCTTATTCATATTTTATTATATTACCTGTATTGTGGACTGGTGACTCATCTTCCTCTTGACAGTACCTCATGGATTCTCTGCATTGGTGAGCCGAGTTGGTTCACCAATCAAGCACAGTAGTACCATGATTAACCAAATAACTTACGGTAGATTCTGTCTTGACCCTTTCTCCAGCTGCTCCAGATACTTGATTTCTAAATGAAATGCAAAATTTACTTTCTTGTGGAAAGAAGACTTTGGATGATTGTGTTAGTTTTTCTTCTTAGCCCAGGTAACATTGTTCTGACTTAGTCTTTGGTACACAATTGGCTTGACTCTAGCTCTGCCTTTCAAGACTGGCATCATCCTTGTTGCTTGTGTACCTTCTCTTAACAGTCAACTTTCCAAGTATGCATTCATACATCACTTTGAAAAGTCAGTCCTTTCTGCAGTGATCTGAGGCTTCCTCTCCTTCTACAGGGTGTCACTGAGTAACCTCGGGACAACTGTCACATCAGCAGTCTTCCCCATGATCAGTATTTATACTGCAAAGTTATTTACGCAAACATGAGATGAAATATTCTAATATTTTAAAAAGATATGTTTTTTTTCTATTTTCTTGAGATCTTGGCCATAATTATCACAACTAATATAAAAAAATTTCTTGAAACAGTTCAGTTGACATGTAATGAGTCTAGCATATCTACAGTGTCCACTTTCTGAAATAACTTGCAAAATTTATTAAACTTTTCCCAGTATATTTTTTTAGAGTAAATTATTATAATGTGTCGGGAATTAGGGCCTACAGATCATTCCCAGCATGCATTAAAATACTGAGTTGCTTGGTAAGTGTTTTAATTGTGTTCTACTTAGTCAAGTGTTATTTTTGTGCAGTAATTAATGTGTTGATTTATACCTGTTTATTACTGTAAGATTCATGTTAGCAACAGTGGGATGGTTTAAGCAGTTGGTAACACCCCATTCTTGTTAAGTGTCATGTGTTTATATCTAAGGCAATGGTGTTTAAATTAAAGGCAATGCTCAGGCGGAATATTATTCTATCAGCAGATCATTGCTGAACTCAGCTCAAGTTCACCACAATATAATATTTAATTTTATTTCATATCATTTGATGTTTGGGTCCTACAGGGATGCCAAATTCACGTTTCAGGTCCTGAGTTGAATGGTGTGAGAACCTCTGTTTGATGTCGTTTTTATTTGAAAAATATTATTGATTTACTGCTAAATCTGCTTTTAACTTAAACGCCAAATCTAGCTCATAGGTAACATCTTTTTATTATGTTACCTATTATGATGCTGAGTAACATATCTACGTATAAGTAGGCCTAACACTGCCTCATAGAAACAAACTTTTTATCAGTGTTTTGTTAATATGTGGTGGTCAAATCTATCAAAGGCCATGAAACATACATGTCTCCTTCGAGGCGCGCGCCCCTGCTGCACATGTGGACACGTTCCTTACGTCGAGCGTGCGTGAACGTGCGCCCGGAAACATGTTGCGCGGGCGACGCACGGGGCGGCGCCGTCCCCTTGTTCGCCATACTGGCAGGGTGAGGAACAGAGCAACTAGCGCACTTGCTGCAAAGACACCTGGAAACACTACAGCATTCCATTATCAGGTAGGTCTCATTGTCTTTCAGTCCGTCTAGCGGCACCATATTTACTGAAACATCTCTACCGGTTCACGTCCCTGAAAATACATCTATGATTTACTCCTGTTTAGCGTCAAAGGATGGGAACTTGTCAGGCTAATGTTAGCCGCAGAATGGGGTTAGCTTGACTGGACTGTTTTGAACAAACCACTTAGCCTCAGCTTTACCCTGCAGAAATCGGTAAGAGCCAAGAAAAGTTGAGCCACTTTCTTAAATGTAGAGCAAATTTAATTATACAGCGTAACTTTTGTAACTTGCAGTGACTCGAAGCTGTCATGGCGCACTGTCAGCCCAATGTGATAGCCGGTTTTTCTGAAAAGATGCCAGAATCCGGAGGCGGCTCGGCGCATGGTGCCGGTCCTACCGTCTATTGGTTCGACATACTTGGACAATGTAGGCCTAAATAATTTGAACATCATTAACAAATCTCGTCGGAAGAGGGCAAGGCAAGCTATGTGTGTTCAGAAATTTCTAGAAGGTCTGGCGATGTGTCAGAAAACTATGTTATACTTTTAATTGATAAATATAGAGTACTTCATTGACGCGCCGATTACTACATTTCGTACAGTTTTCGCTCAGTTCTTTTGTCGTGTGTTTGTCAAAGCCAGCAGAAGTCCAATGATGCTGTGTGCTGTAGCCCTCCAGTTTTTTATTGTCTAATGTAGAAATTAATGCATTTGCTCACTCACAAGGAATGCTACAATATCTTTTTTTGTGACCTTACACTGCTTTCCATCCTGTAGCCAAATACTGTTTTCCCCCTCCAGTTGAGTGGGTGGGACCCTCAAATTTAGACCCCAGTGCAAGCAGATGAAATGTATTCATATCGATGCTCTGCATGACAACACCAGGTATTTTACATACATTACACTGTCCCCCTAAAAGCAAAAGCAGATCTAATGAAGTAGAGCAGGATTGCAGAGATCTCATACTTTGTTAGAAATGGGCGTTTATTTGGTAAGTAAAATAAACTAATATCTTTTTCTTTTGTACCCTCTCTTGTTAGGCAACTTGGCGAGCAGAATTGTGATCTGAATGCCTAATATCTGAAAACTAATATCTTTTGAGAACCTTTTGATCCACTTAAAACTTAAAAGGATGAGGCACCATCATAATGACAAAAAGCTCAACACCAGAAGTTGCATAATTTATTCACTCTGAAGCTCTTTTCCCTCCCCTTCAGAACCACCACTGTCTGTACACCCAGCCTTGCTCTAATTTATCTCCTGTGGGTATCAAATTTAGTTATGCAAAACAGCAGTCTGCGTATTGACATCAAAGGAATGTTTAATAAAAAGAGCCGTCATTGTAACAGTAGGTAAAAAAGGACTCCGAGTGTTGGTCTCCGGCTCTTGCTCAGACATGTCGGTGAGTACATTCTGAACAAGAGTTGGCTCCTCGCTGCTTGCAAACATTCCTCTGACGGCTGCCAGTTTGGGCAGGTCAGATTAGGAGCAGGTCTGCTCACAAGCCTGCATGGAAAAAATTCAGGGAAAATGCGAAACTAGGTATATGAGGGCTGTATGATTTGGTGAAAAAGTCACATTGTGATGACTGTGGGCAATATTTGGACTTAGTCAATTCAGTCTTGTTGTGTGCTGTTACATTTTAAGCATTTCACTGAAAGATGTTGGAAAAAAAATCATGAAAAACTGCCAAAATTTGGGGTAAAAAGTTACAAAACTCATCCCAATTTTGAGTCTCACAGCTTTGTCAGAAAAAAGTTAGACATAGTCAAATCTAAAGTGCAAAACAAAGAGGAAGGGATGAACCAGAATATCATCACTGTCATATTAATGCTTACACCTAGTGGAACTGTATCATAACATTTTTAGAGTGGTCGGTTCTGTTTAGGGGCTCCCTTCCAGCATCGTTATAAATGGCTTCTGGAAAAATGGTTGAGGGAACATGGTTCAAAATTTAAAGCTGCAGTATGCAACTTTTTTTTTTAGTCATTGTTGAAACGGTTACTAAATTCTGGTAGAAGGACATTAATACAGTCATGTGGGGGACATGTCTCCTTTTGCATCACATACAGCCTGTAATATGATTTTCAAAACTCCACAGCGCCTCCAACACTCCAACTAGGGTTGTCATGATACTAAAATTTCATACTCGATATTGATATCTGGGAAAATATTCGATACTACATACCATTTTTGATACTGTGAGATAGACAATTATGAATACTTAGAAAGGCATAAAAAATATCTTGACATGAAAAACTCAAAAAAGCCTTTTCAGTCTCCACATGGAACATGCTTTCTCAGCAGAACTGTAGATGCTAGTTAAATAATCAGAAAATGAAAAAAACCTTAAACATTCATGTTTTCACTTGTGCAAAAAAACACCAAATAAATAATCCAAATATAACACAATTTCAGCATATTTTAAGATTGTCTGAGGTATTTTTCTTTTAACTTAGTGCAAATAATCCAAAAATCTAAAATTAACAATAGGAAAAATATGCAAACATTTGTCTGAGGTGCAAAAAGAAACTGGTTTTCTGTGGTAATGCAAACTGCAAAGAAAAAAATGGCAACATTGACAACATCTTTGGTTGTCTGAGGTAACAATACACAAAAGAAACAACAATTCTAACAATACTTTGACGTGTTAAACTATACAAGTAAACAACAAGCAGTTAAAATGAACCTCACACAACTGAAATTCTGTAGTCTTACCTACACTTTTTTTTAAAGGTTGAAATTGAAAAATGCACATTTATTAAGGCAGACAAGGGTTCAGAAAGTGCACTTTACTCTATGAATGACTGTTGCACAAACTCTTAACGAGAAGCTTTATGTTGTGCTGCTCGACTTCGTTGCCACTGCTTTAAAGCACTGTTTGCACACAGACTTGTCGATACCTTTCGGTTTCCCCTCTTCATTTGTCTTGTATACAAAATATTTCAAAACGGGGCTTTTGCCTTTTTTATTTTCGATAAAGGACTGGCCGTATTTAGTGGCAGAAATGACAACAAGCCAGGTTGCAGTGAGGGCTCTCTGGCTGCCAGATGCTGCCTGCCGCACTGTTAAGTGTCTATTAAGTGTGCGTGATGGGCACTGTGTGCGTGCACACTGTAGCATCAATACCATGGCAAATTAGTATTGTATCTGGATACGGCATTTGAGTATTGATACTTTTCAGAGTATCAATATTTTTGACAACCCGAAAGGGAGAAGAAGACGATCCAACACAATCATTCTCATTCACATGCTCAAGATGCTTCTCGTGCTTGCAGTACATATTGGTCAGGCACTGCTACAGTTGTAGTGAGTGGCTTAGAAACCTGTGAAGCTGTCAGGGTGCTGCGTCGCTGCTATGATCACGGAGTGGCCAGTATGTGAAGCTGTCTGGGTCCCACATCACCACTCTGATCATGGGATGGCTGGTATGTGACACTGCCTGGGTTCTGTGTTAGCCCACTGGTCACAGAGTACCAGAGGTGAAGCTAAAGGAGTAATTGTTAATTTACCACCTTGGTTCCTTTGTTTCTCAGCCACTCACTACAGCTGCATCAACACATCCCCGATATGTACTGCAGGCACGAGAAGTATCTCAAATGTGTTTGTGAGAGTGATTGACAGCCAGTTTATCACTCATTGGTGGAATTCAACGGGAATGTTGGAGGTGCTGTAGAGTTTTGAAAGACATATTACAGGCGGTAGGAGACATTTTTTTCCCCCACATAACTGAATTGTTATGTGGGGGAAAATTGTTATCCTACTACCAGAATTTAGTGACAGTTTCAACAATTATGACTAAAAAAGTTACGTACTGCAGCTTTAACTATTCTTTGGTAAAACGACTAGTGAGCTTAGGATTAATATCTTTCTGCATGATCCCATGTTCTCTTGAGACTTTATGGACACATCTTGACATTTTCTACTAGAACTCACTTGTACGTCATAATTTACTGTTATTGTAATGATATCAAGCTGCCATGGACCATATACCACCACCACGCTTCACAGATGAGATCAGGTTCTTATGCTGCAATGCAGTTGTATCATTTCTCCTACTGTAACACTTGTCATTTAAACCAAACGGCTTGACATTTGACCACAAAACATTTTCACAACAGCCTTCTTGCTTGTCCACAAACTTTAGCAAACTGCCAATGGGCAGCACCATCCTTTTTGTAGAAGAATAGCAGGTAGAGTAATCTGACCATGGATGTTACGCAACCACACACAATAGCATCCATTCTGTGAAATATGGTTTAGGCCTGTTTTGCTGCATCTGGGCCAAGACCATCATTGATGGAACAATGAATTTTGATTCATATCATTAAATTCTAAAGAAAAATATCAGGACATCTGTCCGTGAACTGAAACTTACGAGAAAGTGGGTCGTACGGCCAAACGCTGATCCTCAGCACACGTCATTCTACCAGTGAATGGTTAAACAAGGAAGTTGTTTTACAATGGCCAAGTCACACACATGACCTGAATCCAATTGAAATATTGTGGAAGAACCTGCAGCAAGCAGTTCATTTGTGAAAACCCACTCGTATCCCAGAGTTGACGCTGTGCTGTAACAAGAATCGCCTAAAATTCACGGCGTTGATGTGAGGGACTGATCAACAGTTACCAGAAATGTTCATCTGCAGTTAATGCTGCACAAAGGGGTCATACCAGATACTGAAAGCAAGGGTTCACATACTCTTGCTACACGCAGACACACAATATTGAATAATTTTCCTCAGTAAATAAAGGATCAAGTAGAATATTTTTGTCTTCTTACTTTTAATTGGGTTCTCTTGGACATGCAACAATCTGATGATGTTTTAGGTCGTATATATGCAGAAATATAGAAAATTCTAAGGGGCTCGAAAAATTTTAACTGCCACTGTACTTTAAAATTTTACACTTAAGGCCAGAGATCAGCCTTTACACATAATAGAATTTATGATTTTGGCAATTGTCATGATGATCCCTGATACCAACTGGGAATTTAACTCACCAGTTTTGTCACAATACAGAATTAAGTCAATTCTGCGTGGAGTGATAGTATTTATAGTATTTGCTGATATCACAAAAAGTGGCAAAATATTATTTCCATACAATTTTCAGACCTTTGACTGATATGAGAGTATAACATATTTGTGATTGACCAATATGGGTTTTCAGGACCGATACCGATTATTAGTAGCTAAGGAGAGTGATAACCGATACTTGGAGCCGATATTCATTTGCAGTAAAAGTGTAAAAATTGGCATAAAAATGTTGAATAATACAAACACTTAACTTTG
>JAQQAE010006285.1:0-16826 GCA_029823295.1 Pseudamia nigra
AGAATTTTGAGGGAAAAAATGAATTTAATCCATTTTGGAATAAGGCTGTAACATAAAAAATTGTGGAAAAAGTGAAGAGCTATGAATACTTTCTGGATGCACTGTATGTACTTGAGTAAGAGTGAAAAAGTTTTTCATACAAAACGACTCAAGTAGTAACAGGTCAAATACTTTGGCTTTTCATTGAATACATTAGTCATTTTTGGACTTTTGTTGCTCATTTTAGTGATTTTTTTTTATAATTATTTATTTAACAAATATTCTTGCTCATTTTGTTCATGTTTGCACATCCACTGCTTATTTTGTGTGTTAAATGTTCAACTTCATAATCCACTGCTTATTTTGTGTGTTAAATGTTCAACTTCATAATTATATGAAATATAACATACAATCATAATATGATTTTATATGATACATTTGTTCATTTAGTGACTTTATTTTTGCTCATTTTGTTTGTTATTTTGTTCATTTACATTTATGTTATGACTTATGTTATGTTATGTTTTGTCCAGTTTTTATTTTGTCCATTCTGTTAGTTCTTTTGGTTAATTTTGTCATTTTTTTCCCAATTTATTTTGTTGCTTATTTTGTTCATCTTTTTAATTTGTGATTATTTTTCAGCGTTTTTGCACATTATAATGCTTTGCTTATTCATTTTGTTAATTAATTTCATTTTTTGATTGATTTGATCACTTTTCATCTCACCCTTTTCAACTCCTACTCATTGAGCTGTGGCCAACTGTAACTAGAGTAGAAGTACCCTGAGGTACATTTTAGTGACAAAAAAATCATTAAGGAGTGACTATACTCCTGGAAAAAGTGACTATTGAACCTGGAAACACTCATCAGGAAAGTAGAAGTAGTAACACTGGGGGGAATCGCAAGCCTTGTTTACCTTCTGCACATTCACAAGTGTATTTGTTGGGACCGTCGGTACATTTAGCTCCGTTCTTGCAGGGTGTGCTGGCACACTCGTCAATGTCCACTTGACACAGATTACCAGAAAAACCTGGAGATGCAAAAAAACACAGATTTTCAGAACACCCTTCAAAATATTCTGAAAACAGTCTGTGTGAGGGAATGTGAAAAATGGAGGGCAGAGAAACTCATTTGCATCTCAAGTAGTAAGTGTGAGGTGCACTGACTAACGAACCATTCCACAACAAACACCCCCCGCCCCCCTTCTTCTGCTCTAACTGTGAGGGAAATCTTCCTTTCAGACTAAACACAATAGGCTTCGGCTTACTGGCCATAAACCAATCCCTGCCCCCGGTTTTGGCGCTTTAAGCACAAACACAAACTTTCATGCCCGCCAAATATGTTAATGCTCCTGCAACCTAATCTGTTGTGTCCTACTCATCTGAAACCCTTCAATTACACTTTAAGAAGCAGTGAATCATTTACGTTCATCCTGTGAATCAGAGCACACTATACTCATTGGCAATTGGGTAATGATTCACTTATATGGCCTCTTCTCTGCTACCCGATGCCTGACCAAAAAGTGGTTAAAACAGGCACAAAGAGTTAAAAGACAACTACTTCTTGAATTACTTTATCGCCTCTCTTTATTCTTGAGGTTTTCTCACCTTTGGGGCACTCGCAGTGGAAGGAATTGATCTTGTCGACACATTTGCCATTGTTGAAACAAGGCTGGCTGGAACATTCATCTGTGTTGATATGGCAGAACACGCCTTCGTATCCTGAAATAACACAGAAATATAGAACCCTTGTAAATGAAATGTTTTTATCTTGGTCTTGTTGCTGCTTAGATAGGTCTAGGTTTAAAGCAGGGGTCAACATCATTTACAATCTAAAGGACCATTTTTGGACAGAAAAGTTTAAAAAAAGTGTCTAGAACTGCAAGAAATATTCAAAGCCTTTGTGTACCCCATGAAATATGACACGTTTTTACTGGAAACATGTCAACACTAGTTTTTTATTATATTATTTTATTCTTGGTTCATTTGTTTATTGATTTTTCTATTTAATTTATTTTTGTTCACTTTTGCTCAATTTACCCATTATCTTGTAAGTTTTGTCTTACTTTTTGTTCATTTTGCAGATTGTTCACTTTTTAAATTTATCATTTACTTCACTACTGTTCATTTTTATCATTCACTTGCAGTTATTTGTGATTATGTTTTTACTCAGGTTTTTCTTAATCTTGTAAGATTTTTAATTTATTTCATAAGATTGGTAATTTTTGTTCATTTTTTAAATTTGGTTTTATATTATTCTTGTTTATTTTCTTGTTCATTTTGTAGACTCATTTTTTCCTTCATTTTTGGCCCTATGTAGCTAGTTTTTTATTCCTCATTTTGGTAATGTAATGCTTATTTTGCTCATTTTAATTGATTATAATGTGTAACTTTCATCACTGGACGAAGCCACAGGAGAGGGGTTAAAAAGCCACATGTGGTTCTGGAGCCGCAGGCTGCAGACCCCCAGTTTAAGGAAAAGTAAGACAAAACTTCTAAAATACTCCAAGATAAGCCAATCGTCTTACCTGGCATACAGATGCAGTGGAAACCTCCGATCTGATCCAGACAGGTAGCATCATTATGGCAGGGATTAGACATACATTCATTGACATCCATCTCACAACGAGGTCCTTCGTACCCCTGCAGACATTTACACTGGAAAGACCCTTTGGTGTTGAGGCAGCGCCCACCATGTTCACAAGGATTGGCCCCTAAAACATTGAAAGTGCACAGTGTCACACATCAGCTGTTATGTATTCGACAGGAACGTGACATCACATTCAAACAGCTGGTTTCTGTACTCACCAAGGGAGCACTCGTCAATGTCCAGGTTGCAAGCTGATCCAGTGTAACCTGGGGGGCAGGTACAGATAGCCTTGCCATTGACTGGATTGGTGTCACAGTTGGACCCCTTCTGACATGGGTTACTGATGCAGGCGTCGTCAAGGTGGCACAGCAAACCTGCAGACGTGACAAGAACAGATTTGTCAAGTTGTTTTATTTTTTAGACGTGCACCTATGTGTACGCACTCAGTCAAACGTGTGGGCACAGCTTCACCTTCAGTGGTTTTTGTTTATTTTTATTATTTTCATTGTCCTGAATGCTGGAGACATCCAAATGTTAAAAAACAGGTTTCACAAGGTAGTCACTCAGAATGGCTTTCAAATCACAAATCTATTAATTATGAGAACGGGTGAATTTCTGCACAAATGAACATTCTTGCCCATTTTCAAAGGCTTACCGGTACATTATCATCTATAAATAAATGACACATTTTGAAGAGATGTAGGCTAAACAAATCACAGTTTGTTTTATTTGTGTGCTTTGTAAGACACAAACAGAACTTTAATTGTTAATAATATTCAGCATCAAAAGAAAGTGCCAATTTGTTTCATGACCTTAAAAAATTCCCCCATGACCCACCTGTGGGTCCTGAACCAATGTTTGGGAATGGCAGCTTTCAGCCATCAGTTGTCTTGCGCAGAGGAATGGTGTGTACAGATTCAGTAGCCCTATTAGTGTTACTACAACTACTGTACATTTCCATATTATGGCAAAAAAACACATGGTTACGAAAAGACTAAAAGGAAGAAGTGAAAAAGTCAAAACACTGAGCGTTCTTATCATACTATGGATTTGTACAGTAGTTGTAGCAGCACTAATAGGGCTATTACCTATGTACCCCACCATTCCTCTGCATAACTCCACTGATGGTCTAAAGGAAAGTAAGATTACACTAACTCTTGAAAAAGCCCCATCTGTGAATTGGGTAAGGCTATTTATGACATTATTCCATACATGTACTTTGGGGTTGCCAGGCCGCCACTGTAAATAGTGTGTTCTTAATGAGTTGCCTGCTTAAATAAAATGTCAAATAAAACATTTTAAAACAGCTTGGATGCCTTTAGTATTAATGCACAATGTTGAAAATAATAGACAAAGAAAAAACACTGAAAGAGAAGGTCCAAGGTCAGTTGGTCATACCTGTGCGCCCATGTGGACACTCGCAGAAGAACGAGGCGACCCTGTCATGGCAGGTAGCACCGTGATAACAAGCTGCACTGGCACAGTCGTCGATGTTCTCACTGCAGTCGTCTCCCGTCCAGCCATTAACGCAGACACAGTGATAGCCGCCGTGAGTGTCGTGGCATGTCCCTCCATTCTGACACGCATTGGGCATCAGCTCACATTCGTCCACGTTTTCAGTGCAATACTGACCTGAACAGATTTTTTTAAAAAAAGGAATGAGTATGATGTGTGTGCATTTTCATCATACTGTTTCATACTATATTTAAATAAAAGATAAGGTATGTGTAAGGCTAGTGTGTGCACATTGGATTCACCTGTGTAATGAGGGGGGCACTGGCAATTATAGGTGTTCACTCCATCCACGCAAACTCCACCATTCTGACAGTTGTGACCGGGGCAGTCGTCAATGTTATGCTCACAGTGTGGACCTGTGAAGCCTGATGAAGAGAAGGGAAAGTAAACACAAAGACTATAAGTGATAAGTGGAGCACAACCTTCCTTTTAGTTAATGATCAGATTCTCCCTTCCCTTCTCTTATCAGAGTGCACATACACTAAAGATAAGCTCTCTTATACTCGTGGCAGATTGTTTAAATGCCCTGTAGATGACAGCGCAGTGTGTCCCATCTTCAAACATCAAAGGCTCATGTGAGTGTTTATAGCCATGATAGTATGATTAACTATGAACCCATGGCTCTGCAGGTGCTTGTGCAGCTTCGCAATCCTAGCTGCATTCCAGCACGGACACCCACGCGAGTTACACAGCATGGGTTAAACTTTAACACAAAATACCAAAATGTCCCATATTCATCTGCATACCTAAACAACTCTGCACTGCACACCATCAGCCTGTAATAGAGGTTAAATGTTTGTTGTTCAGAAAGCTTATGTGCCAAGTATAGTAATGTTTTGGGGGAAAGTTTCTCCACAGCTGCACTCTTAACAGCAGTAACCACAATTACCCAAGGTTCACACTGCAATGGCTTCGGGTGCCAACAAAAGATGGCAAACATACCAGTTGTGCTTAGCTGAAAAACAATATTTTTGTGTGCCTGACCTCATAAATAGGGTGTGGTTTACGTATACATTGGTGTGTATGTATGCATCCCCGGTGTGGAGGGGGCTCAGTGGTGATTATCAGAAGGAAACGTCTGTGTGACTGCATCCTGCCATTGGAGGCTGGCAGACAGGGGAGGGGGGCAAACCAGAGGATGCTTATTCCACCCAGTCAGATTTTGCAACAACAGACGAGATTTTAGGTCAACTGATGTAATAGGAAAACAAAAGTGCCAGCTTTGTTACTATGCTGGTCCTGCACAATCCCATATGTCAACAAAAATGTCAATGGCTATTGTTCTACATGTGTAATTAGTGTCAAAATTGTGTATATATGTTACCTGGCAAGCAGCTACAATCATATGAGGTGTCTCCTTTCTGGACACACGTGCCTCCATTTTGGCACGGCGATGGGCTGCATGGCATGTAGGGTGTCTCGCAGTGTTGGCCGGTGTACTCCTGAGGGCAGCGGCAGTGGTACGAGCCAACCTCATTCACACAAATACCACCATTGCGACATGGAGAGGGAATCTGAGCACATTCGTTGACATCCTGCTTGCAGGTTAGACCGTGGAAGGCTGGTGGGCAGCTACAGATGAAAGTGGATTCATAAGCCGAGCACTGACCGCCATTGGCACAGGGGTTGGAGGCACACGGGTTGGGTGCATCGCAGTTTTTGCCTTGAAAAAGAAAAAAAGATTAAGTTATTAATCTCTGTGGCTTCCTGCAAGAAAAGGGAAGAATCAAGCTGAGAGTTTGAGGATTTAAGCTACATACCTGACCACCCAGGTGGGCAGCGGCATCGGTACACAGTCAGGGTCATGAGTTCGCATGTTCCTCCGTTGCGACAGGGGGAGCTCATGCAGGCGTGGTTGGTCGGTGTCAGGCAAAGGCGGTCAGTGAAACCCAGGCGGCACACACAGCGAAAATCAAACGTGTTGCCATGGGAAACAGGGCGGCATTCACCATCGTTGCGGCAGGGCGAAGGGCTACATGGATTCGGGTACTGGCACCTGTTGCCTACGTAATCTCTGGGACACCTGGTTGGAGACAGCAAAGGGGAGGAGTACTGATCAGAAAACAAGTTGTGTTAAATCATGGGAACAATTAGCTAAACAAAAGAGAAGTAAGTGGAGGAGGGGGTAGCAGACTTAGAGATTCACGCTTAGCAAAGTCCCACTGCAGCGAAATGGGGACGGCGTGTTGTTCTAGTGTGTCCCTCTGGATTAGACTCCCTATGAACCTTGAAAACACATTCTGCTAGGACAACAGATGCCACCAAACAGCCGAGTCATGTTAGCCTGTTCCCATCTACCTTTTGCACTCATGCTGTCCACACATATCCAAAATGGCCCTAGTGATCAAGGGAGACAGAGCCGCCACTGGTCGGTTCATATGAAGCTTTCCATTCAGGCCCTAAGCCCCTGATTGCCTCCCTTCAATCAGAGTATCGCTGTGGAGAGACACTGCTATAGTCACATACCTCTCAATATCTCACTCACTATGAGGAGCCAAGACACACATTTAGGGCTAAAGCTGGACAGAGAAAAGGCATACTCGCTCATTTGAATGTATGATTGCTGATTTCAAAACAGCCAAATCCTTACTTGATCTCCGTATGTTGCCTGATACACAGCTTATGCATATTAGCAAAGTCCTCAGTGTCACATTTAAAGTCAGAAGAAATGTTTATATTTGAATTGGGGGCTTGTGTGAGTGTTTATGTGCAACGGAGGGCATCTGTCGGCCTCCCAGAATCTCCACAGGGAGCAGGTGCGCATGTTAATGAAGGCAGCTGTTGGACAGGACTCCTCCTCCTTCTCCTCCTCCCCCTCCTCCTTTCTCCTCCTCATCCTACCCTTCGCTCCCTCATCCCTCCCCTCTGTCCCCTTGTCAGATGGGGGTGCTGACAAGCCAACCTCTTCTCCTGGGACATGAAGAACCCATGTGAAGTCAGCTGTTGCAACTTCTGTCTCTTCTGCCTCCACCCCCTTCCCCGCTCCATCTTCAACAATCACATTTTTTTCCTCATTCCTCCTGACCTTACCTGTTCCTTTTTTGGATTCTCTTACTTTGACTCCACACGGACTTCCCCTTTTGTCCAGTTTTCACTCATCTGGCAATGCAATGTCCCCCACATTCTGCTTTTCACAGCTCTTGTTTTTCCTCCCTTGTGGACTTTTACACTTCCCAGCAGTTTGTTTTTTACTGCGTATCCCTTATGTCACACAGGACTGCTGAAAACTCCTATGTTGACTTAGTTAGGTGAAACCAATCAGGGAGCTTTTAACAGTGCCATGTGCCCCACAGGGAGCTCAGACAGTGGCAATTGGCAGGAGATTGTAAAAGCATTTGGGGTAGCTTTGAAGTTTTCGAAGGGAATTTACTGTTTTGGTCTAAAATCCTTACAGGGTTTGGTGATGTGCAGTGAAGTAGAAGTCATAAATAATGCCTGTATGTGTGCGAATCACCCCTTGCTAACCAACTGTAATAGATCCCCTTTGTCCTGCAGTCAGTGCAGTCTGAGATAAAGATCCACCCACATGCTGAAAGGCAAAGAAGGCAACAGGTCTCTCCCGGCAATGCAATGTCCCCTCAGGCCAGAGCAGATGCTTCCCTGACCTCTGACCCCCAAACACTTTTGTGACTGTGGGACAGCCTTTTTTGCCTTCTCTTCACTCTCCCCCATAGGGTCTGATCTACCATCTGCCACTCTGGGGGTGACTTTATCATCCGCCCCAAAACCACTCCAACTGTGTGATGGAAATGCCACCGCTGTGGAAAATGTTATGTAAATGACTAAGGCCAGCGTACAGTAATTGTGTTTATGTGAGTGTGGCTGTTATACTCTCAGTGTTTCCTTTCATCGTGTTTATGAAAGCTTTACAGGGTCATATCACACTCCCTCCCTCCTCCCTGTTTTCTTTCTTAAGTTGCTCTTTGTTTTTGTCCTTTCCTTTTCACTCATTTTGTCCACCTAGCTAATGTCCCCCTGTCCATGTGTCTAATCATTAGCCAAGGTCTGACCCCCGGGGTTCCACATCTGTTAGTATAATCTGTAAGACCAAGAAAAGAACAGCACAGCTCCGATGAAGGAAATGAGAAGTGTACCGTATTGGTGAGACTTTGAAGTTGCACTAGAAAGACTGATCTGCACTTTACCGGGCTTACTGCATATGAAACAGGAATTGCAAGACAAGCTACTTAAAAATATTTCATAAGCACCCCCTCCCCCCACACACACACACACACACACTAATATTTTCAGTCTCTGCTGTGTCACACTGATCAAGGACCATCTTAAAAGTACTCCTACAATTAGCTCATAACTTGAATTTAAAAATGTAACAAAGTGTTTTGATGTGTCCTTCAGTGACATTTGTCTCATTTGGCAATCATGTTTCATTTTAAATGTATATGTAAAGGGATCAACAGAACTTAAGTTATCGTCTGTGAATGATACACCTACCCAGTGGTCAGAGGTGGGTAGCACTCAAGTACATTTATTCCTTTACATGTTAAAAAAAAAAAGTACTTTTAAGCATAGCTGTTCAGTGGAATACTTTTTACCCTTACATGGTTCCATTTGTAAGTTAAAAAAAAAGACTACTAAGGTTGTAATTTAAAACAATCAATAAAAAATGAACAAAATAATAAATTACATTATAAACATGAATAAACTAAGCAAAATGAGCACAAATTTTCAAACTTAATCCAAAAAAAAAAATCACAAAGAGAAAAAAATAAGCTACAAATAAACAACCAAATGAACAGAATAATAAAGGAAACAAACATAAAGACCAAAATACGGAATATATGTGTCTATAATATATTCCGCATTGTGAAGTTACTCACAACTGGGGTGCTTTTTTATGAGATACTCTTACTTTTACACAAGTACTTCTACTTCCAATGAACCAAAATGACAAAATAAGCAACAAAACAGACACAAAATGAACAAAATACTCAACAAAATGAACAAAAATCAAAATGAACAAAATGAGTAATAAAATGAACTAAATAAGTAGCATAATGAGCACAAATGCACAAACATAATTTTAAAAAAACAACAAAATGAACAAAATAATGGAAACAAAGAAAAACGACCAAAGTAGCTGTTCCACATTATGAAGTTAATCACTGGTTTGATTTATGAGATACTCTAACTTCAGTACTTTCTTACATTTATGAGTACCGGTACTCCTACTTGAGTCACTATAATTAGGACCTTGCAATCCTTTCACTTGAGTCCTGTTTCTATGAGCTCGACACACCACTGCCACACTGCCACTGGTACCAATATATTTCAACAGGTATACTTTGAGGCATTCCCACTTAAATGAGTTAAATGACGGAAAACACCTGCCTGCCACTTGACTTCTTTAGATGGTTATCAGCGATGACACATCTATCACCTCTAGAGCCTGCAGCCATTACTCCAGTTACCATTAACTGAGTAGGGACGACGTGCAATGAAAACATCGGATTCAAATAGTCACCATTAGTCACCAGAAATATAAGACACCAAGAAAAATATCTGAAATGTTTAACCCCTTGTAGACTATTGTTGTGAATTTGGCTCGGAATACAGCCCAATACAGTGTATGTATCCCACCAATGTGACGATAGTTGTGGAAGATATTAGTAGATTTTGATTTGTTGTGTTTTCGCTACATTAGGCAGTCATGGATGCGTATGAATAACACTGAATATATGACTTACTGTATATCATCGTTGTTTGAATTCCTGTGCATAGGTTTCAAATGCTTTCATGAGTTTAGTTCCTAATTAATTTCTATAATCATTCTAAAACTCAAGATTTAAAGTGTTTATTGTCCTGTGCACAGTGAGGAAAACATGTTTCCCTGTACAATGGAATGATTTCTTTGTTGTCTACAATGAATGCCAAGTACAAGTAGCAGTATTAAAGATATAATCTTGGTAAACATGGAACAGCTCGATGAAGAAATACAACTATGCAGAACGTACAACTGCATGTGCAGAGTAAGTGTGCAACATAACAATACAAATAGCATGATGAGATATAAATGTAATTTTTGCCCTTTATTTTGAGGCACAACTAAACAAATGGACGTATCAACTTTCTGTGAGAAGCGAGCCGGTGGATTTCAAGAAAATAACCTACACCAGAGGTCTTCAACAGGGGGGAGTCCGGGAGCCCTAGGGGGTCCACGGAGGTACTGCAGAGGGGTTCAGACATTTTTGGTTAAGTAGACATTTCTAAAATATTTTTCCAACAATTTTTTTCTACATATCTAAATGTCTTTAAACATGTTAATTCACATTAACATGTTTAAAATAAAACCATGAATATATAAACCTATGTATTATTTGAATAGCTTGGTACTGAATGCACAATAACAAGGTACATTTTCACACTAGGCCCAGCATTCATTCATATTCTCTCTCTCTCTCTCTCTCTCTCACACGCATGCACGCACACACAGCCACACACACATACAATGAAGGCCTACGATCCACCTTTCCGAGACTGGAAAATGTGTTTAATTACTATAACGCCCAATTGTTGCTAAGTGTATACCTATTGTCTTTGCTGTATTCAAATGAACAAACTCCACTTAATACATTTAGGCAGTAAAGGGCTAAATACGTAACCATCTGATCCGTTTACCCCTCTCACTCCATGCCTTGTACATGGGCCTGAAGAGTCATTGTTTCCACATTTGACAGCCTGCCCCTGTGCATGGGAACTCTCAGCACCCACTACAACAATATAGCTTCTTATCTCTGTGCCCTGACAACACAGCATCGATGACTTCACTCTGAGGATCTCCAGACACACAGGATCTTGAGCTCTGTCTGGCTGTAATGTATAGACCTCCAAGACCGCAGTGACGCTATGTGTATGTTATGAGTTAAAAATTTCCTCATATAAACTTGATTCACTAAAAGTACCATCTACAAGCCATTTCAGCCAGATTTATCCGTAGCATTTTTAAAAAGCTGGAAATGAGAGCAACCTCAGTTTGGGATCTTTTCCCAGAGGGTCTTTCCTACCTCATGCACTACTATATTACAGGGGCCCTGGCATTTTGGGAATGGGCCCAACCAGGGGAGTGGCAGCCTTAGAGCTTAAACCCCAATAAAAGCCCAACACCAGCAGGCACACTTGACCCAGCCATGCACTTATATGTTCCTGATTCGCATAAGCCTACATGGAGCTGAGCTTTAACAGAGACCTGCCTGGTAATCCTATAGGAGGACAAATGAAGAGCAGCATTCCTTGAGGGGAGAGAAGGGCATCTTTTTAGCAGTACGGCACTCCCTCTAGACTGGTCTTTACTCTGGAGCTATTTTATCATCAATATGCAACACCAGACGGTTCTGTGTACGGTCGCGGAGGTCCGATCACACCAGCCCCTACAGAGTTTCAATTCAATGTTCCATCAGGTCTATTTCTATGTGATGTCTTGCAGTATTTCAGACATGTAGCGAGACAGTTGAGTCGTTTTCTGGGTCTATTATTAATGTTACCTCAGACCAAAACAGTGTCTATTTCAGCAAAGCAGCATCAAGAGTCAGGGCAGTCATGCAAAGGGGAGAAGGTCAGGGACAGGAACCTTTTAACTTCGCTATGCCCTCATTACTGTCTCACAAATGGAATCTAAATTTGACTCACACGTCGCTGTGCCCTCACATGTTTTTACACTACCTACATAACGAGATGACTAGAGCTCCATGGGAAACAGGAAGCCCCAGACCTGCAGATAACCTCTTGCTTTGCAGAAGCTCATGACCGAGTGCTTCCCCATTACAGCAGACTGTTGTTGTTTCGATCTGTCTGGTAGCACCGCAAATAAAATTCTGATTTTCCCCAACTCTGAACCACTTTGAAAAACATCAAAGTGTATCATGAAAAAAACTTCATAGAATTCATTACAGCCTCATATATTGTGTTCAAACAACTATTTTGTTGCTTATTTTATTCATTTTTTGGACTATATTTGTACATTTGTGCTCATTTTGTTTACTTTGTTGCTGATTTTGTTATTTTGGCTCCATTTTGTTGCTTATTTTCTCCATTTTGTAGTTTATTAAATTCATTTCTTGTTTATGCTGTTAGTTTTGCTCATTGTTGTGCTTATTTTGTTCATTTTGTTAATTTTGTGCCCATTTTTTGCTTATTTTGTTCATTTCTTTATGACTAGGTTTGAAAATTGACTTCATTATTTGGTTCATTTTTTAACTGGCTGAGCTGTGGCTAAAAGTAACGAGAGTAGAAGTATATTTTTTTTTCATCACAAATGTAACAGAGTAAAAAGTATTCTACCAAACAGCTACTCTTAGAAGTACTTAAAAAAAAAAACTACTCAAGTTTATCTAAAGGAGTAAATGTAGCTGAGTACCACCCACCTCTGATTTTTACAACCAGGAAGTAGAGAGAAAATCCTGTCTTCAGGAAGAGGCAAAGACAAATATCAATTTTGTCTGAATACAGGTGTAATCCCATGTGAACCCATCTGATTACCACAGTTTACACCAAGCCTAACCTGGTTCTCTATGCCAGCATGTGATTTCACTCTCAGTCTTCATACCTGTGGGAACAGCACTGAAAAAGGACTTAAATCTATTTACTATTTAAAAATCTGTGCCAATGTATGCCACCGCACCACAGCTCTAAACCACAACGCACCAAATGAGTCAGAGGCACAATGTGGCCTTAATTTCTTGAACCTTTGCACTTTCATTTATCATATCGTGACGGAAAATGCAAATCAAACCTGAACTCTACCTTTGGGGTGTCGTCTGATCTTATGACAGTGCCAGTTTTTTTATTGCTATGTGAAATTTCGATTTCCCTGGAGGACTTTCCAGCTGCGTCACCTCGGCTTTGATGTAATTGATGACTTAAAGTCAGGCAAGGTTGAGATTCATCTATTTACGGAAAAAGAAGTAACGTGTACATACATTTCCATTAGTGTGTAATCACCCGACCTCAGAATGGGTGACATATCTACGCAGGGAGGGAGTCCACTGTATTTGTAGAGTAGTTTAAAGCACATAGTCTAAACGTTGAGTCACGCGAGGGTCCACTACAGGCTCTACTGACCCCACTAGCATGGATATGGTGAGTTTGGGACCAGAGGTGTGTAAACAGAATCAGTAATCAAGTAGATGTACTGTTACTTTATCATTTTAACAGCTGAAGTAGAAGTACTGATAAACATAAGTAATTGAGTAAGAGCATTACATAACAAGGAGTTTATTAGACATTAGTATATTGTTTTCCCTCAGGTTATTTATCAGCAGGTTCACATACTCTAAAGTGCATTAATTACTTGTCATTGATGAAATGTCAGAACCAAAAAATGTGAAAATACACAAAAAGACCCGATGACATATTCAGGATTTGCTTATTTCACGATTGATCATTTTCAATCCTTTTCTTGCTCGTTTTGTGTGTGTCTGTTCAGGTTATTGGTTGTTCTGTTGATCATTGTTAATTTAATTCATTATTTTGTTCATTTTTGTTCATTTGTTTGTTGGTTCTGGACATTTCCTTGTTCAAATTATGCTTATTTTGTTTGTTTTTGATCATTTATTCAATCATTTTTGTTCATTTGTTGCTTAGTTTGTTCATTTTGTTAATTTGTGTGAATAGTTTCTTTCATTCTTACGCATTTTGCTGCTTTGTTGACTTCCACTGTTTAGCGTCGACATGGTATCGGTTTATAATCTGACTACACTTGGAGGCAACCACAGTAAAAATACATAGAAGTACATAATTTTCATCACTAGATGTAATTGAGTAAGATTAAAAAGTACCCTGCTAAACAAATATTAAAAGTACATGTAAAGGAGTAAATGTACTTGAGTACTACCCACCACCGGTTAGGACAGGGGTCTGCAAACTTTACAATCTAAAGAACCATTTTTGGACAGAAAAAAAATGTGTGTCTTGAGAATATTCCAGCCCTTTATGGACCACATGAAATATGACATATGCAGGCAACATGTCAACACCAAATTGGTTATTATTTTAATCTTTTTTTGTTCATGTTGTTTATCATTCAGTTCATTTTTATTAATTTTGTTTATTAATTCAATCGTTATTTAAAATACATTTGTTCCTTTCCTTGATCATTTTTGCTCATTTTTGTTACTTTTGCAGATTATGTGGGTCATCTTTTTGTAAGCATTTTGGTTCATTTATTTAATTATTTTATTTGTGTTTTGGACTTCATTTCTTGTATTATGTTGAATTTTTGTTGATTTTCGTGAATTATTTCACTCATTTTTTTATTTTTGTTCATTTTTAATAACAATTCATCCATTTTCATTCAGTTGATTTATTATTTTAGTTACAGTATTCTTGTGAATTCTTTGTTCATTTTGCTGATTCTCTTAAAAGAGTTTCATGCATAAAAATGTAACGAAACGTGGGTTTATTTACAGTAAAAATGCAGATATCTCCAGTTTATAATGACTTTTTGGTTCCATTCTTCCATTTGTCAGAAGAATTAGTGAATATTTAATGGTCAACATAGTGAAATAGTTCGGAGCAGGGAAAACAGACTCAGGGTGAATTGGTCCGTGTCATCCCTAATCCCTCCACCAAGAAATGTTAGATGTGTGGGCACTGGGGGGAAATGTATTGGTTATTGATGTGGCCTCCTCAAACACTTCATTTTCTGCATTCTGATCAATTATTAATGAATCACTTTTTTGCATGAGCTTGTGGGAGGAACAAAAAATGATGAGAATAATGGACAATGTGAGCAGAAATGAATAAAATGCTCAAAAAAATGCACAAAGGTGAAAGAATAAGCAACAAAATAAGCCGCAGAGATCAAAAATAATCAACACAATGGAAAAAAAATAATCAAGAAAATGGACAAATGTGATCAACCCTAGCTACAGAATGGGCAAAAATTGAACTATTTTACTAAGTTGGCCATTAAATATCCACTAGTTGTCTAAGTCTAATCAATAGTAGGATCATTAAGGAATATAGATGCTACAGGCTGACCCTGGAACACAGATGATGCTGAATTTCTCCAGGACACACTGCGACTGAGGGCTGCTTGGCTTGGCAAAGAATGAATGATTAATGAGAGGAAAAGCAGAGGAAGAGAGAAAGAGCGTGCTGAAGTGATGCTCTTATCCCGTCGGTTTTTAATTGGACGGAGCAAGGATGGGACCACAATAACGGCTTTGTAGAGGAGGAGGGTGGAGGGAGACTTTCTGGGAGTGAGTTTATGCACACGTGCAGGGGGTTCGGGGGCTGGGGTGGGGTAGAAAAGCTGGGGTGTGCAGATTAGACATTGTGAATCGTGGCCCTGGGCTAGTGACTCTTCAATAGCACCCCCTTGTCCCTGCAGGCCAGAGGAGCGCCTGCCGTGACTGCATGCCCCGGGGTTACAACAGGCCACCTTTGAGCGGATCAGGATCAAAAGTAGTTTATTGATCCCCCAGGGGACATGGTGCATTTCTCCATTACAGTAGAAAGCAAGTGACGTTCAAATAACACGGGATATACATGATAGACACCTTGGAAGCATGCAAGTAAAAGTATTGTTACTGTCTAATTCTAGTGACTCAATTAGAAGTTGAAGTACTCATACTCGTAGTGAGTAGCTTCATAACGTGGAATTGCAGCATCATATACTGCATTCAAACAGCTGCTTTGGGAATTTTTGTTTGTTTCCTTTATTATTTTGTTACTTAATTTATCAATTTTACTCAATTTTTCTTTTTCTCCTGATTATGTTGCTCATTTTTGTTCACTTTGTTGCACATTTTTGCAGATATTTTGTTCTACTTTAGTCATTTCTTTAATTGTTTTGTCCATTTATTGTTCATTTCTTTTCATTTTGTGGATTGTTTTACTCATTCTCTTGATTATTTGGTGGCTTATTATGTCTGTATATTTGTAGATATTTGTGACATTTTTGTAGAATTTTGTGCAGTTTTTGCTCATTTGGTGAATCATTTCACTTATGACCATTTTCTTGTTTTGTTCATTTGGGGGATTATTCTACTCATTCTTGCTTACTTTCTTGACTATGTTGCTCATTTCTGTTCATTTTGTAAATGTTTTAATCTGCTTTTGTGCATGTCTTTAATTGTTCAATCATTTCTGTTCATTTTGTGGGTTGTTTTGCTAATTTTCTTGATTATTTTGTTCACTTTGTGGATTATTTCCCTTGTTTATGTAGAGTTTGTTGATTCTTGTTACATGTTTATAAAAGTTTGTGCTGTTTCTGTTCATTTTGAGAATTATTTTAATCACTTCTGACCATTTTCTTGATTATTTTGTTCATTTTGAGGACCCAGAGTTGCCAACACTTGGCCTTGCATACATGCACCAATTCAAAACCAATAAAATCCTCACTTCCAGGTACTGTCCACAGGAAAACCATTTCAGAATATGTTTCCACGTATAAAAGCAGTTCAGAGCAACTCCAGAATCATATGTAGGTCGCCTAAAAGGACTATGTCAGCATCTTAACATATTCAGTCTATTAACAACAATCCACAGCCTAAACAAACAGCCACAATCTGCCTCCTTCAGTCTGTTCCCACTTGTTTGCCTTTAAATTTCTGCACTTTATTCCAATTAATCTCACTCTCTCGACGTCCAATCCAATTACTTTTCACAGCCATCTGGCTTTCAAATGGATATCACAAGCGGGTAAGGTGTGGGGGTGGAATGAAGGAGGAGGATGAGGAGGGGTATCCATTCAAATGTAGGAGACAGGCCTTTTGGGTAGAGGG
>JAQQAE010006286.1:0-16824 GCA_029823295.1 Pseudamia nigra
TACCATCATTTTTGTCCAGGCCTGTTTCATGAGTTTGTTTTTTAAAATAATTCTGTTGAACTACAATTCAAAAGCAAAGTCTGATTTTCATCGGTTAATTTTCATAATTTTTTAATTTATTATTACTTTTGTCAAATTCAAGTTATTTCTGTGACCATTGTGGGTTTTTCTGTCATTAACAGAGGGTACCAACAATTTTATCCACATCTGTATGCATTTTCACGTTATAGGCCAAAAGGGGTGGGACTTAGACAGTAGGCATACAACTGTAAATGGACTTTTCACATCAATATGAGATTAAATAAAAGTGGTAACAACTTTACTTTATGGAATTAAACGTAAATTACCAGTTCCATCTGGTGTGGAACGAACAAATGTGGGCAGCATCTTGACAGCTGCCGTCGGGTTTGTGTCTCTGCACAGGCCTTTGTCCATCTCTCGACGAAATCTTATTGATAAATCCATCAAAGTAGCATCAGACAGCTGAAGGTGGCGCAGATATTCATCAACCTATAACATTTTTGAAAGCAGGGACAAAAAAGACAAATGGCAAAAGAATGTCAAAAACATTTATTTTCACCTTTTGCTAACACTGTGACGTAAAACTATACAAATAATATAACATTTACTTTGCATCTTTAACCAAAAATGGTGGTTACTTTTCTTTTGTGCCAAGATAATGAATGTAATGCACAACAACAGTTGTTTTCAATTGGAATGAAGGGCACTGAGTTATCATTACTTCTATACGACATCAGCTTTTTCTCATTACCTCAAACAATGACAATCAAGCTTCTCTGATTGGTTGATTTTAGAGCAGACTGAGATGTGTCACTGTGCAAGGTTCAATGAGTAAGTGCAGGAAAGTAGAGCCAATACAGAGATGAGATTTAGCAACAGCATAAGACAAAGTGATCGCTTTTGTTTGCTGATGTTATTTATTGGTTCTTTTGTTGCAGGAAACAAAGATATTTTAATTTCTACAAATCAAAAAATGAAATGTATTTATATATTCTCCAGCCTTTCAGCACAATACCTGCCTATCCTGCTGCTTTTCAATATTCTCATGCAAATCACTGAAAAGCTTGTTTCATTAAGCAGCTACAGAAAATTTAATCAAGCTAGTGATCTACATGGCTTCATTTAAGGACCTTTTTTAAAGGGCCAGCAACAACATGAAACTGTGCCTTCATTCAAATACAGCTTAATGTGGTTAAATGAGATGCTAAAATGGCATATTTTAAAAACAGCAGCCATTCTTTGAACCTCCTGTCAATCTCAGCCAGATGTGCATCATTCATTTCTCTTCTATATGGTGCAAGAGCTCTTCTATCATTATTGATTACTCCATAAACTTTACTCTGCGGTTTCTGTGCATTTCCTGTGTGCACAAGATTCTTTACTGCAAGTCAAAACATTTGAGCTCTTTGTGAAAATATGTTTATTATTGTACCGGGAGTATGTCCCTTAGGAGCAAGGATATTTTTAAACTATGGTCCAAAACTATTTTTACCATGGGTTATCCAGTTTGCTGCACAAAACCCTTTAGCTGAAAAAAAAAGTGGATCTTTTTTTTTCCAAGTCTTAATGACCTCGAAAAGTCAGAAAGAGGGTGAGAGTGCAGTGTCTGAATGCCACGCGTAGATGTGAGACAGAAATGTTGAGGGACATCTGGGATGAGACGAAAGTTGAAATTTTTGCAAGGTGTGTGTCCTGTCATATCTGGTGTAAAAGTAACAGCATTTCAGAAGAGGAACATCATAGCAACAGTAAAATATGGTGATGGTAGTGTGATGGTCTGAGGCTGTTTCAGGACCTGGAACACCTGCTGTGGTAAATGGAATCATGAATTCTGCTGTCGACCAAAAAATCCTGAAGGAGAATGTCCGGCCATCTGCTCTAGACCTCATGCTGAAGTGCACTTGGGTTCTGCAGCAGGACAATGATCCAAAACACACCAGCAAATCCATCTCTCAACGGCTTAAGAAAAACAAAATGAAGACTTTGACGTGGCCTTGTCATGTCCTGACATGAATACGATTGAGATGCTGTGGTATGATCTTGGGGGAAAAAAAAAAAACTGTTCATGCTGGAAAATCCTCTCATGTGGCTGAATTACAACAATGCTGTAAAGATGAGTGGGCCAAAATTCCTCCACAGCACTGGAAAAGACTCATTGCCAGTAATCCCAAATGCTTTATTGAGGTTGTTGCTAAGGTTGGGCTAATGGCCCAACCAGTTATTAGGTGCAGGGGGCATGCACTTTTACACAGGGCCATGAAGGTTTGTATTTTTCCCCCTTAATAATAAAAACCTTAATTTAAAAACTGCGTATTGTGTTCATTTGTGTTATCTTTGTCTAATATTTAAATTTGTTTGGTGGTCTGAAATATTTAGTGTGACAAAAATGCAAATAAATAAATAAATAAATAAATAAATCAGGTAGGGATGAGGTTTTTCACATCACTGTAGACAGCATGGAAATAAGTGCTGGAGGGGAGGGAGAGAGAGGGAGAGAGAGAGAGAGCGGGAGAAGCTTGGCGCATCACAGTCCGCCAGCAGCCTCGGCCTGGGAGTTGGTTCCACAGGAGAGGGTCTTGGTAACTGAAGGCTCTGCCTCCCAGTCTAGCTTTATTCAAGGAAAAACAAGTACATAGGCCTGCACTCCCAGGAACATTTTTCTGAAATTGTTCTACAATTTTTAGACATAGCCTGTCACAGATTGGTGAACCTCTGCCCATCTTTACACCTGAGGGCTCTGCCTCTCTAAAATGCTCCTTTTAAATCCAGTCATGTTACTGCCCTGTTACCAGTTAACCTTATTAGTTGTCCAATGTTACTCCAGTTGTTTAGATTTGGTGTTGATTTGTGTCAATTACTTTTCCAGCCTTTTGTTGCATTGTTCCAACTTTTTTGAGATGTGTTGCAGCCACCAAATTCAAAATGAGGTCATATTCTCCAAATGGTAAAATGGTAAAATGTCTCAGTTTCAACATGTGATATGTTGTTTATCTTCCACTGGGAACAGAAAAGGAGTTTATGGGATTTGTAAATCATTGCATTCTGTTTTTATTTACATCCCAACTTTTTTTGGAATAGGTCTTGTATCAGATGGATGGATTGTGGGAAATACAGGAATTAAAAACTGTCCACCATGTGTCCGTTGATATTGTGGAATATCTCCTCAGCAGAGACGAGAAAGTCCTGCTCAGTCGTCTTCAAAATGATTGTGAGGAAGGTGGGATGTAGCATCATTACACTTGTACTTTTGTTTTACAGTTAAATCTCTGGTTTATAATATTACCAGAGACCAGCCCTATCAGAGATGACAAAGACAAGATTTAAAACATCTGACAGTCTTTTAGGTGGACCTACTCATTTTTTAACAGCAGCCACAACAGACAGTTTAACATTAACAGGATATATGTAGTGAGAATTCTGCACTACCTGAATTATATATGCTCTATCGATGTCATTGAAGTTTCTTTTAATGTCTCAACATTTACATGTTTGACACACTTACAAGCCGGATGTAATTCATGAACAAGACTGAGACAGCAAATAGGTTTAATAGTTTTAGCTGACCTGCTTTTATCCACCTTTTAAGCCCATCAGGGTCTTTATTACGGTATTAAATGTGTACATTACAAACAGTGGTTGCACTATTGGCTGCAAATAGATCTTGTGGTGTCATCATGCTGTTTCTTTGTACCGTTGCAGCTTATAATGGTCCTTTTTGAGTGAAACAGTACATTATAGTGTCTAAGCAATATTGTACAGGTAAGTCATGATTAACACAGGAAATTGTTAATTATGTAACTACATACATACTTTAGCTCAAGTCATCTAAAATATTCCAAAAGTAATTGTTGCCACTGGTAAAGCATATGATTAAATACACAGTGTTTCATAAAGTGGCACTTCCTACAAAACATGTATGTGATAGAGACCTCTGATGATACGGTTTCTAACTTATCCTAACATTACTACAGTGGAACCCCAAGTTACGAGTGCTTTTCATTTGCATAATCCACACACTGTGAAGACTGATTAGTCTGACTGCACTATCACTCAAAAAAGGGGGAAAAAAAGCCGATCAGAACGAGGGGCAAGGCTGAACCATGATCATGATGATGGTAGGGACGGACCACTGCGCAAAGTTTTCTCCAATACATCCCAAGGATTCTCTATGGGGTTAAGGTCTGGACTCTGTGGTGGCCAATCCATGTGTGAAAATGGCATCTCATGCTCCTTGAACCACAATGAATCCTGGCATTGTTATCTTGGAATATGCCCGTGCCATCAGGAAAGAAAAAAATCCATTGATGGAATAACCTGGTCATTCAGTATATTCAGGTAGTCAGCTGAACTCATTCTTTTGACACATAACATATTGCAAATTGAAGCCTTTTTCCCCCATTAGCCTCACTGATAAGTGGTTTCTCAAGGCTACACAGCAATTCAAGTTCCCTTCACAATGTGTATATGGAAATGCTCTTGCTTTCACTATTAAACATAGCCATAAGTTCGACTGCTGTTTATGATTTGATAAGTCACTCAACAGAAATATAGATCCTAGTTTTTGTAACAATAGCTCTGTGTGCCAGCACTGAACAATGTTTTGCCATCATGATCCCACTGTCCCTATGGATCTGTAATGTTGTGCATATCAATAAGCCTGTCCCACCCTGAGCCCAGGAACCAGCACAGCTGCACTGTTAATAGGAGACATGAACGTGTCTGGAATATTTAACCATTTACAAACCCTCTTGGAGAAACTTTATTTTTGAAGATTTCAACAATTTTCTGCATCTTTAATGAAAAGGCTATGAAGCACACCGTCTTTCTTCTGGACAGTCTAAACCTCTTTCATGCTCCTTATGAACCAAATCATGTTAAAAATCACCTAATCACATCAGCTGGATAAAATCACATTTGTTGTTGTTAGCCCCATTAAACACAAGTCAAAGTAACCTTTAAAAACATTGATTTGAAAATCTGACTTAAAGGCACATAAGTATTAGCAGTAGTAAAAGTATGACCAAAAAATTACCAAAAATTATTAGAAAAATGCTTGAAAAATAAACAAAATGGAGTAAACTAAGCAAAGAGTAGCAAAAAAAGCAAAAAGATTTTTAAAAGTAAACAAAATAATCAATTTTTTTTCAAACAATAAGCAAACATAAGAAGAAACATGACCAAAATAATGGAGAAAATATTAAAAATTGAACAAAAATGCATACAAAAATGAAGAAAAAGCAAAATGGACATTAAAAACAATCAATAAAATGCACAAAATTAGAAGCACAAAAGTCAACATCAGAAGTGAAATGTACAAAATAAAATGAGCAAAGACATAATCAATCATAAATAATGACACTGATAGAAAAGAGCAGTAGAAAGAAGCAAAGTTTGAAATTAAAAAAAAAAATCAGAAAAATGAACAGAAATCAAAAAAGGCATAATGAACAAAAATGAAAAGTGCTGAAACATAAACAAAAAACTGAGATAATAATCACAAAATTAGACAAAAATAAACAAAATGTGACCAAAGATGAAGAAAATAAAGTGTAAACAAAGTGAGACAATAAAAAATAAACTAAAATTAACAAAACAGAAGTAGAATGAACAAAAGTATTAATTGAGAAAATATTCAAAAAGGGCATCACACTTAAAAACAGCAAAATTAACAATATAAAAGTGAAATGTACAAAATAATCAAGAAAATGCTGTGAACATAGAAAAATGCACCAAAAAGCAACAAAAGACGTGCAATTACCAGAAAAAACACAATCAAAACTAGACACAGAATGAATAATACAAAAGTGAAAGGTACAAAATAAAGTTAAAAAAAATAATTTGGAAAATGCACAAAAGGAACAAAAGTAAGAAGCAATAACCAGAAAAAAAATAACAAAAAACAGAAGCAATATGAATAACATCATTAAAACAATGCCGAGTGGAACACAAAAAGAACTAAGAAAATCGACCAATATGAACAAAACGAGGCAAAATGAAAAAAAAAACAATGAGGAAAATTACAAAAAAAAATAATGACACTGCAAAATAAAAATAAAATAAATACAAAGCACAGTTACTGCACTTTGCCCTTGTAGATGAAGAAACCCAAATGTGCCCTTTGGCCTTGAGACAGCAGAATGAGACTCAACAGACTACCTTTAATAATGGCTGCATTGTGCCTCGATGACACGGCTGGATTTTTATCCTGGACGGAGCAGTTGTCGGTGTTGTTACCGTCTCCCCTGCGGTTGTGATCGCTTTGTGAAACAATATGCGACACATAAAAATCAGGTGATATTACCTGAACTCGGTCAGGACGGAACGAACCACCGTGAAGCGACGGGAGCCGTTCAGTCTATAAACATGCGAACAACACCCTCCACTTGACCTGTTACCACTTCCTCACACTACGGGGACTTTTGCGCAGTAACGTCCTGCTCTGAATCCAACCGGTAGAAAGTCACCGAGTGTTTTGCACCGACATTGCGCTCACTTACTTGATGCGCTTTGTCGTCGTGGAGCTCGGCGCAGTAATTATCCAACAGACTTGACGTGAACATTTTGACGGATGCGTGACGACTTGAGATCCTTTACGTCCTTTTCTTTACATTAACACAAAGTTTGTGTGTGAAACTTTTCCCTTAACAGTAACTTTTTTTAAACGGCAACTCTCTGTTCGGGTCCTAAAAGTCGCATTCAAGTATTTATGGGAAAACTGAGGAGTCTTTGACTGGAAAGCGAAACTTCGAGCTTCCTGGAGTTGAGGTGGACACTAGATGACGTCATCCCACTTCACGACGCTGATTGGCTGCAAAGGCGACTTCCCGTTTACGTCCTGAAACGCTGTAAAAATCGTGACGAAAAGCACGGCAACAACAAAATCTCCTTTAAAGTTTAAAGTTTCCCCCAAACGTCTTTATCTAAGGGCACAAAATAGGAATATAGCACGTAGGATCCAAATATCTATTTTATTTAACTCAAAACGAATCCGCTAATTATATTTGAATGCATTTTACTTGTTAAGTACAGAACATAAAATATACATTACCAGTCAAAAGTTTGGGCTCACCTTTTGTTCCTCCTGCAGTGTTTTTTTACTCATCTGGGATGGTTTTCAGTTCAGAGTACACCATTCTTTCCTTGCCTTATTGGAGCGCTTTAGACCATTGGGTACATACTCACTTCAGAGCCCTATTAATACTCCTACAATTACAATATAAATCCATATTATTACAAGACATACAAGTAAAGAGAACAGGCAGTCCATCATCAAATGCTGTCTGAGGTGCTGTTTGTGCTGGCTGGTAAGGTGCTGACAGTTTCTGAGGCTGGTAATTCTAATAAACATATCCTCTGCTGCAGAGGTAGCTCTTGATCTTCCTTTCATATCCAATGCTCACGAGAGCCAGGTTCAGCATAGTGTTTGATGGTTTTGGTGATCGTACTTGGAGTCACATTCAAATTTCTAGAGATTTTTCATATTGACTGATCATTTCTAAAAGTAATGATGAACTGTCTTTTTCTCTTCTCTTGACTTGCCACAATATGGATTTGTACAGTAGTTGTAGTCACACCAATAGGGCTATTGACTGGGTGACCACCCTTCCTCTGCACAAGACAACAGATGGTAGAGCACATTAAGGAGGAAGAGCAAATGAACACACCTGTGATTTGAAAACCAGGTCCCGGGTTACTACCCCGTGAATCTGATGAGAGAATGCCATGAGTGTTCAAAGCTGTCATCAAAGCTAATTTGGCTAGTTTGGACAAACATGTTTTTACTATTTGATTAATTGAATGATTTGACTTGATTGTATGTCATGCACAATGTGCCCAACTCATTATGCACTCAAAATAATAATTTGTTGGATTTACTCAATCTTATTTTGTCAACAATTTCAACCAATGCTGAATATAATTTAATACTAATGTTAAGAAGGAAATAACTGACTTATGTGCAACCAAAATAAATACTGTACTGTACATTTAAGTGATTATCGGTCATGGTCATTCAAGACTTTTTTCCAACCACATTTTTCTTTGAAAATGATGGTTCGCCACTATCCTTATATCACTTGTTGCCAGCTGAAACATCATCACCCATGCAGAAATTATCCAACGGGAGGCTCGTACCTACTGTATTTGCTTAGTTAAATCTAGGTGGTGATGTTTTTTTTGGCCAGGCAGTGTAGTTCCACTTATTTATCCAAACCTGAAGGAACAAAATCAGCAAAATAATGAACAAAATATTCCACAAAATTAACAATAGTTAGCTAAAATAATCACAAAAGAACAACCTCACGAACATGAATATAAACCAAATAAACAAAGATGATCAAAGACTATTACAGTTTTTCATTAACACATATAAAAACAAACAGTTTTTTTCTTGTTTTAGGACATTTACATCTATTTTTTTATTTGGCAAGAAATTTGACTTATTTGGTTGCCAATGATCACCAGGGATCCACCAAAAAAGGCATCTATCAAAAAGTAGAATTGAAGTATTTTCTCCCATACAGTCAGTAGCACCCATTGTCCCAAAGGCACAATTTAGCCCAAAATATCATATAATGGAGAGTCAAATCCATTTTAAACAATACAGTATATTTGTTGATTTTATGCTTAAACTAAATTTACTTGCATTTTTTTCCAAAAATGTTGGTGATCCTTATCAACTTTTGAGTAGTGTACTGTACATTAATTGAAATATAATTACCGCATGCTCAACATTAGAAAAGGAGTGATTCCTCGACTCAAAACAGTGTTGAGTTGAGGTGCTCTTTGCACGAGGACATACATACCTGTATATGTATTCAAAGAACACCGAGAACTCCAATGCACTCTCTACTCTAAAACAATGGCAATGCCTTAATTGTCTCGACATGGTCCTATGTACCTGACAAACAGCATTCAATCCGTCAAGGAGACCATGCTGAAATGTGTTGCAATGTAATTTTTTAAGTCCATATGGCTGATTCAAGACAATCAAGCCACATAATTGTTTTTGAAAAGAGAGTTATCAGTAATTTTTTAATACCTATGCTGTATCTACTAGTCCAAAGTCCAGGAAGCACTCCTTTTCCAACATGGTTAAATATAGTTTTCAGTGTTTTTGAATACATATTACTATGCACACTGTATTCCCTTTCTGCAAATTCTACACACTGCACATTTAACCAAATATAAATATAAAATGATGCTGTTTAATAAAATTTGCATGCACAGTGGAGTATTTTATTATACAGTATTTCATTATTAAATTATATATTTTATTAATGTGATTTTGGAACTATTGCTTAGCTAAAGCCTCTTTTGGCCTATCTAAGCCACTGTTTTCCAGCTGATGTATTATACAATGTTCTTGTTAAAACCAGAATTTTTTTCAACAACCTAACAGCAGGGAATTAATGACAGCAGCAACACGTCTCTGCTTATGGGAAATTATATTCCATTAAGACACCCTGGACATACTAGAATACATTTTAATCAAAGGTGCTTTTATTTCTTCCAAGGAAGAGTCAAAGCACTTTCTGCGTCTTAACTCAGCATGTGTGTTTGATGTGTAAAAGCAACCCCTGGAGGTGACACAGGCACTCATTCAAGTGTCAGATTAGTATCTATTTTTAGTCTAAAGCTATAAAGTTACGCTTGGTCACAGGCGTTGGCAATAGTCTGAAGAATAGCATAAAGTAACCAAAAAGTTCCCAACTGAAATATAAGACAGATGTGTTTTATAGATGTGTTCTTCTCACGTGACATTTCACTTTCTTTGGTTGATCAAATAGAAACATGCAGCTAACAAATCCTTCCCTGTATCACTAGAGGAGCGATCTACGTTGTGAGGCTGAGACTGGCCATCAATGAGTGCCCGAGTGACCTGAATGAAAATGTGAACGCTGCACTTTTTACCTTTCACATACAGCACACACACACACACACACACACACACAAATGACTCAAGTAGAAGTACTCATTAAAAACAAGAGTAAGAGTACAAGAATATTTCATGAAAAAAAGAGTACTGTAATGTGAAACATCAAAATGTACGATTTCTGACAGCATATTGTGTTCTAGCAGGTTATTTATGCACAGGTAAGGTCACATTAATTGTCATCAATACAGTGACAGATCCAGAACCAGGTAAATGCACAACATATGACACATGAACACTGGTTCCTGTCAAACATCAAGGGAAAAAAAGCTTTACAGGATGCTCAAGGTCTGCTTATTTCTTGCTGATTGTGTTCATTTTTGCTTCCTTACTTGATTTTCTGATAACTTTTCCCCAAAACATTCCTTATTTTGTTCATTTGTATTGGTTATTTTCTTTGATTTTTGTTTATTTACAAGTCTTTTCAATGATTTTGCTTAGTTTGCTCCTTATTTTGTTCAATTTTTGTTTGTTTACTTGACTTTTTAAAATCATTTTCAACAAAATCTATTTCATAATTTTGTTCATTTTTATGAAGGCAGGTTTGGATGGGGTTTTTTTTTACCCTTAAAAATAAAAACTCAATTTAAAAACTGCAATTTGTGAATTTGTGTTTTCCTAAATGTATTATTGAAATTTGTTTGATGATCTGAAACATTAAACTGTGAAAAATATACAAAAAAAGTAAGAAACCAATAAGGGGGAAACACTTTTTTATCACACTGTATATACTGTCCGTAACACTCATCATACCAGGATGTGAATTCATCAAAAACAGGCCATGGTGATTCTCATTCCATTCTAAAATGCTTACAGTGACTTCATCATACAGTCATTATGTCAGGAACAACAATACATGTCAGGCTTAAACAGGACAGACATTTCTAATGTCATGCTTATGTTTGAATGCCCTATTGTATATTTTTAAAGGCCAGTGTGTAAAGGTTTCTACCAAGCAGCTACCTTTGCAGATGAGCTGTGAGTCAAATGTGCAAGTGATGGAGTTATGAAAACTGCAGCAATTTCAGTGTCTGGCGGCTGAATCCAAAAGCGACTCACTCCCCATAGGGTCCCATGTTAAAGTGTCAACCTCAGAGAAAAAATAAACTTGTTTACAGCCTGGTACAAACAATGAATTTGCTCTCTACAGTGTAATTTCACCTCCATGAACACTGCAAGGGGGGTACATTTTTATATAAGTTGCTTAAAGGTCACAATATTTCTGCATAATTTAGGGCATAGGTGTTTTGATTGACAGGGGTGTCTGAGCCCGAGGCTTCACCATTTCATTCATTCTTGTTCAGCAGCTTCACACTCCACATGCAAGGACATTTTTGGATCAGTATCAGCAGGCAGTGGGACCAATATGACAGTGCCCATAGGCTTCTTGTTTTTTGGAGTGGCTTTTCAAAAACCCACGGGTGATGTCACAGAGGGTTTATACTGTACGTAAATCTTCTGTACACAGTCTGTGGGTGTCATTGACGGGTCAGGAGTTATGACAAGTGGTGTTATGACCAGATAACACCACCAGGCTCAATTCACAGGAGACATAATTTGATAGTCTCTTATAACGTCAGCTGTTTGTCGACAGAGATTCAAATCAAACTGATCTAACCTTTACCAAAGCTGAAATCACTCTTGAAGTGTGAGGCTAATCAGGGTCTCATTAAACAACACAAATTTAGAGTTTGCATGTCATTAGAAGCACAGTTGTGGTTTCAGGGGATATGGGGAAGTTTTTTTTTTTTTTTCATTTTTGTTCATTTTTCTTGATTATTTGGCATATTTTTGTTCCTTCTTGTTGCTTGTTTTTGCTCATTTAGTTTATTTTTTATCACTTTCTTCATCATTTTTGTTTATATTCTTGATTATTTTGTTACATTTTACCAATTTCTTCACTATATTGTTAGTTTTTATTCATATTGTTTACTCTTTTGTTCACTTTTACTCCTTTTCTTGATTATTTTGTTCAGTTTTACTCATTTTTTCAGTTATTATTTTTTTGACTCATTTTTAAAATTATTTTGTTCTATTGTTTTCACTCATTTTGTGGATTATTTTATTCATTTTTCTCATTCTCTTGTTTATTATGTTATTCTTTTTTATTCATTTTTTAAATTATTTTCTTACATCTCACCAATTTTCTTGACAATTTTTATTTGTTCTGATTCATTTTGTTTACAACTTGATTCATTTTTACTCATTTTCTTGATTATTTTGTTACATTTTACCTATTGTCTCGACTATTTACAGTAGCTTGTTTTTACTCATTTTGTGGATTATTGTTTGCATTTTTCTCATTTTCTTGCTTATTATGTTATTCTTTTTTACCAATTTTCTTGACAATTTTGTTTGTTCTTACTCATTTTCTTGATTATTTTGGTCATTTTTACTCATTTTCTTGATTATTTGATTAATTTTATACATTTTTCCAGTGTAATTTTTTACTCATTTTCTTGATTATTTTGTAACATTTTACCCATTTTCTTGACAAGTTTGTTTGGTTTTACTCATTTTGTTGGTGATTTTGTTACATTTTACCCATTTTCTTGACAATTTTGTTTGTTTTTAATCATTTTGTTGATGATTTTGTTACATTCTACTCATTTCCTTGACAATTTTGTTTGTTTTTACCATAGACTGTATGTTCTTACTCAACTATTTTTACTCACTTTGTTGATTATTTTGTTTGTTTTTACTCATCTTCTCGATTATTTTCTTACATTTGACTGATTTTCTTGAGGATTCTGTTTGTTCTGACTCATTTTATTTATTATTTTGTTAATTTTATTGATTATTTCATTCCTTTTATACATTTTCCAGCCTATTTTGGTACTCATTTTGTTTTAAAGATTTTGTTACATTTTACCCATTTTTTCACAATTTTGTTAGTTTTTGTTCATTTTGTTGAGGATTTTGTTACATTTTACCCATTTTCTTGGAAATTTAGTTTTTTTTTCACTCATTTTGTTGATGAATTTGTTACATTCTACACATTTCCTTGACAATTTGTTTTTACCAGACTGTATGTTCTCACTCGACTATTTTTACTCGTTTTGTTGATTGTTTTGTTTGTTTTTACTCATTTTCTTGATTATTTTCTTACATTTTACGATTTTCTTGACAATTTTGTTTGTTTTTACTCATTTTGTTGATGATTTTGTTACATTTTACCCATTTTCTTCGCAATTTTGTTAGTTTGTACTCATTTTGTTAATGATTTTGTTACATTTGTACCCATTTTCTTGACAATTTTGTTAGTTTTTGTTCATTTTGTTGAGGATTTTGTTACATTTTACCCATTTTCTTGGAAATTTAGTTTTTTTTTCACTCATTTTGTTGATTTTGTTACATTCTCCCCATTTCCTTGACAATTTGTGTGTTCTTACTTGACTATTTTGCTCATTTTGTTAATTATTTTGTTTGCTTTTACTCATTTTCTTGATTATTTTCTTACATTTTGCGATTTTCTTGACAATTTTGTTTGTTTTTACTCATTTTGTTGATTATTTTGGTATATTTTTATGCATTTTCTTCACAATTTTGTTAGTTTGTACTCCTTTTGTTAATGATTTTGTTACATTTGTACCCATTTTCTTGACAATTTTGTTTGTTTTTACTCATTTTGTTGATGATTTTGTTACATGTTACCAATTTCCTTGACAATTTTGTTTGTTTTTACAATAGACAGTGTTCTTACTCGACTATTTTTGACTCATTTTGTTGACTATTTTGGTTTTTTTTTTACTCAATTACTTGATTATTTTGTTCATTTTTAATAATTATCTCGCTTCATGTTCGGACAAAACCTACGCCCTAGATTAAAGTTATAAAGTAACCTGAGCTTGAGTACCGTTTGTTTTCCTTCAGGTAAAACACTGACGTACGAGGGGCAGTGAACGCACCACTGACCTGCCGTTCCGCTCCCTAATTAAAGCCGCAGCACAGGTGCGATCACCTGTCCTCCACGCGCTCCTTCCTCTGCCGTTTTCACCGGATAAGACGTAACACGGACAATTTGCTCCCAAAAGGCAACATTGTGTCGCCTGTGGCATAAAATGAAAGTTCCAGAGGAGGAAGTGATGGGTGATATTCTGAAGCGTTTGACAGGGGAGTCTGCGCTGCCTGTTTACAGCAACATAGAGAAGTTCAGGCGGGGGAAAGACGGCTTCTACGTCGTCGCCGAGGACTTTAACGAAACAGTGAAAAAAAGAGAACTGGTCAATGCCAAGGAGCGACTTAGAGTGAGTACTGGAACACACATAAAGATAGAGACACATAGTAGCTCAGCTGAAACAGCTAAAAACCAGTGGTGGGCAGAACAAACTGCCATTACTAAAGTAAAAAAAAACTTTTATTATGATTCAAATAGAAGTACTTATTTCTAAAACATCTTAGTGGGCCCCCATCGTCACTTGATCATTATCTCTCACACTTACTTTTCTCATTGTAAGACAAAGATAATTATGATGTTAATTTAACCTCTGTATTGAGAAAATTCCTAATTATGCCAGCATAATAAAAGTCAAATGGCCAGACTTCATTCATCTTTATTGTTATTAGCAGAAAAAGACCCTTAGCTATTGTTAGAAATGTGTTTGGACAAATGTGTTGGGATTTATTCTGCAGTAAATGTCCACTAACAGATCTTCATGTTTGCAACATCACTGACAAGGTCTTTAAAGTCCAATTTAATTGGCTTTTTATGGATGGAAGTGCTGGGCTGTTCAGGCACATCTTTGTCATCAGGGAACTTCATAACTGCCTACTTGAGGTCACCTGTCTCAAGTCCTCAGTGCCGTCACTTGGACATGAGACTGGCTGCTGCTGTGTCTGAAACTGAGGGCCATGTGGTTCATAAGTTTTGCCAATACGTACTGATATTTTACAATGTTAGAGTGGTGCTGAAAGGTCGGCTATGTCTACGAAAGTCATATGAATCATGTTTTGTATTGTACCTTCTGTTTTACTGTGAACTTATTCTGTCTGTCTCCATCTTAAAATCCCACACAGGCCGGGCACCTTACTGATGCTTGGCACTCCCTGGGGAATTTTTTATTTTTTTTCCAGTTAATGCATTGAAGTAAGTGATTAAGGGTGTATTCACACTTGTGGCTCATTTACTTTATTCCAATTCAGGGGATAAAATGATACATTTGTTGATTTGTGTTCACAGGATATTGGTCTGTATCAGTACAAACTTATAAACAAATGCCATGTGTGAGCAAACCCTTCTCTCATTGGCCATTTTTTTTGTGTGGTTCTCTGATGCATCTGATGAGATGAATATGGAACAGCGGGCTCTGAGAGGTGAACATCACCACATACACGCATTACTCACAGCACATCAGGTAAACTTCATTAAATTATGCCAACTCCTCCTCTGTTTCTTCTTCTACTTCTGTTGTTCTAGCGACAGTAGTCAGAGTTCATTACTGTCCCCCCTATTCCATTGTCAACCACAGTTTTAAGTCAGTTTCTGACTCATTCATGTTCTCACAGCAAACAAACTGGGATCGGGATCGGATGGGAACAAGCCGAGACCACCCCGTCTAGGTGGTCTCGGCTCATTTGTGTTGTTCAAAATCCAGGAGCGATTACTGTGTTCTCACGCACAAACTGATTTTTGGGGTTGAACGCTCCCTGTTCTGGAACAACCGCTCAGGTGTGAATACACCCCAAATAATTGTAAGAGTGCCCTTTCTTAAGATCAGATAGTATTTATAAGTTATTAAACTTCAAATGCACTGGCAGATAGTTGTATAGTTATTAATTATTCACTACGACCTTAAAGATGGATTATTCACCTCATCGCTCTCATGACCAATTTTATCCCTCTGTAAAATGATGGTTGATCATTTGGTGTTAACCTTACAGTTTTTGAGGACTGAGTTCAGTTTTTTGTTTGATAATTATAAAGTAATCTATGTTTAATGTGCTGCTGCTCATTTGAGCTCAAACTGTTGGTTCCAATGTGCTGCACACATCTCTTCTCAAGGAGTGCCGTCTCCTTGCTTAATGTTCTCCTTCTCCTTTCTTTTCTTTTTGGTAGCTTGATTTGGACTTCTTGTGCAAAGACATTCCTGACCACTGGCTGCCCCCCCCCCAAGTGTCTTGTTATAGTGCATCTCGAAACAGCCACATCACATTTCTGTAGAGAAGCCTGTATGCCAGTTGAAGTTATTTGTTGTTCTTTGTATCCTGAACAATTTTCCTGTCTCTTGCAGCCAATTTTTGTCAGTGGCTGTGATTTTCCACTTCATCAGAATTTGAATATTACATAAACTCTGATTGCTTCTTATGTTGAAGAAAAGTATCACAGCTGGGTTGGGTGCCTACCAGAATTCTGCTTTGCTCTAAATTCTGCTGTGCATGAGTGTACAGGAGTCACCACTGCAGAACTCAACCTTAACCAGCCATTGAAGAGCCCTTTTTTAAATGTGGAGTTGAGCCCACAGCTGTGTGATCCTGATGCCCCTGCATAGAGCACTGCCTACGAGATTGCAAAGTTACAAAAACTTGTGAAGGACCCCTGGAGAAATTCATCCATCCATTCATCCCTGAGGCAGAGAAATGGAGTGGCACGCTTGTAGTTGTGATGAGGACAAGTGAGGTTGTTGATCCTGACACGTCATCACATATCATCTCTGAGGGGTATTGCACAAAACCAAGATCAGCTATAAAAGTTCAAAAGCTCTGGATGCATTCGGCCTCAACATAAGTTTCTTAAAAGAATATAAAGATTTTCTTGTATGTCCAATTACTCATCTTTTGAATATGTCCTTTAAATGCTCCATAGTCCCAGCAGATTGGAAAATGGCTGCAGTGACATCAATATTTAAATCAGGCAGTAAAACTGATATGAC
>JAQQAE010006287.1:0-16823 GCA_029823295.1 Pseudamia nigra
TCTTTGTTTTGTTTTATTTAAGTTATTTTGATAATTTCTGTCAATTTACTTGATTGTTCTGTTAATTTTTCCTTGTTTTGCTGTGTATTTGAATTGTTTCAATTTTCTTGGTTACATTATACATTTCTCTTCATTTTCATTATTTTTTTTCTTCATTTGGTCTTATTTTGTTGTGTATTTTGTTCATTTTTATTGGTTATGTTGATACACTTTGTTAATTTACTTGATCATTGAGTTAATTTTTGCTGTTTGTTGATTTTTAAATTTTTTCAAATTATTTTTATTGTACATTGTTTACTTGATTTTTTTTTCTTCATTTTGCTCATATTGTGTATTTTGTTCAGTTTTACGTAGCTGATTTTTTTCTTTATTTGTGTTTATTTTGTGACTTATATTTTTAATTAGCTAATTTGTTCATTTTGTTACTTTTTTTGGTTAATTTACATTATTATTTTGTTATAATTGTACTTTCTGTTCCATGCCCTTCATGTTTGAACTGTTTGTTCACGTTGTTGCTTATATTGTTCATTTTGCTCATCTTGTTGCACATAATGTTCATTTTCCTGGTTATTATTGCACGTTGTGTTCATTTTGTTGCATGCACTGTTCATTTTCTTTGTTTTTCTTCACTTTATTAGGATATCTGGAGTCATTTGCAATAAAAATGCAATTTACACTGTTTTTTTGTCGAGGTTTGGGAGATGACAAATGTGCAGAATCCTTAAAATCTGGAGCTGACCCTCATGCTTCCCCTCGTGTACGTGTCAGGTTCACACTCATTCACGAACCCGCTCTGATTAAAATTCCGTCCCATGAAGCTGCTGGTGACTCAGATCTGTGCTGCTCGTGTGATCTGAAGTTACATCACACCATCATCGCCCCAGACTCTGACATACACGAGGTTACTGCAGTTCAACTCCCCAAAAACTCCACGCCGCGCGGCCCACAGCGTGTGACTCCGCGCAGCCAATCACAACGCAGCTCCGCGGCTCACCATCCGTCCTGACCAATGGGAGGAGGAGCCGCCAAACACCTGTGTTCGCTGCGAGTCGACGCTTCTCTGGGAAAGTTGGACCTGAATGACATTTACGTCGCCCTGTTTAGTCTGAGGCATGATGGTGCGTTCAGGGCCAGTAGGGAAAAAAAGAACAGCTGCATTTTTAGTGTCATCTTAGAATCCTTTTGGAAACCGAACATGAAACTGTGTGTCCTGGTGCATATTTAAGTCTTAAGGTTATGAAAGGAATAATGGATGAACAAAAGAACAAAGAAAATAAATGAAAGAAGTAACACAATTCAAGAAAGTGCAAAGCAGTCAAGAAAATTAACTAAACAAAAAATTGACAAAATAAGCCACACAAAATGGGCTAAAAAGAGCAATATGAGCAACAAAGTGAACAAACTACGTAACAAAATTAATGAAAGTTAGTAAAATAAGCCACTGAATTCACTAAATTGAGCAAAATAAGTGACGCGATGAACAAAATAAGCAACAAAATGACTAAATTGAGCAAAATAATTTGTCAGTGGACAATTGATCCCACAAAGGACGATCTAAAAATCAGTGTACGTATATCCAAAAATGTTAAGAAAAAGTGCAGAGCTGTTGTCAGCTGCTGCCACTTGTACTGGCACAATAAGCAAAGTAAGCAAGTGAGAAAAAAAATGAACTAAAATGAGCAAAATAATCAACCAAAAGAGGCCAAAAATTCATAATAAATTCACAAAACATCTCCATTTTTACTGCAAAGGAATCCACACGCCATCATATTAATATAAAGGTATTACACGTCAAATGTGAGTTAACATATCTTTGCACGAGGCTGAAGATTTTAGCGCATTTAATACATACAAGTGTACAAAATAAGCAGTAAATTAACAAAATATTTAAAAAATGCACAAAATAATTTAAAAAGTCAACAAAAATAACAAAGTAATTAAGGAAATAAACAACAGTGAACAAAATGATAAAGAACATTAATTAAAAAAAGGTCAGAAATGAGCCCAGGGATGAACAAAGCTGCAAGAGTTTATGTAAAGCAGGGGGGGTTTTTTTTTAGAGAGAAAAAAAAATGACATAGCATCCATCCATCCATTTTCTACCCCTTAATGACATAGCATCTATATCCTAAATCTGAAATTCTATCATATCACTCTCTTTTCTTGTTATTATTATGGTACATATTTTCTGGATGATTTTAATTCAATCCCTGTAGGAAGCCATTGTTTTGGGTAGATATCATACGCATGCTTTATTCTTACTATGTTATTCACTTTGTTACTTTTTGAATTACTTCTCATTTCATCTTGTATGTGAGGGAGCTGTGCAGCCATAGTCACAGCGCCATCTACTGTTCAAAGTGGAAACTGGAGCCTTGTCAAAATATAGAATCTGGGGGATATATCAGTATGTTCTGTAGATAAAATGTAAATTAAAACATAGTGGTGTTAAATTTAACTTGGAGCTGTATTTTGCTGTTTTAAATCAATTTGCAATCCCATGATCTTAACTCGTTCTTTGCCCAAAACTGACCCTCTCACAGCTTGGGAATGATAATATAAAGTTTATCAGATAATTTATAAACCATACTGCCTACAGTGAAATACAAGTCAGAGTAAATTTTCATATCATTGCATTTGTTATTTTTTTATTTTCCGTGTAACTCCAATTATTTCTGCTATCTCTGCCACAAACGCTGCTGTCTTCTCTGGACCAGAGCTCATTCAAAATGGTCTGGAGTGGAAAACTGTTCTGTGGTCAGATGAATACCTCAGAACATTTTAAATGAGCTTTGGTCCAGAGAAGATGGCAGATCTGGATCGTGTTCACATGTCTGCTTCTTTATACGATACAGCTTTAACTTCTATTTGTGTTTTGCACAGTGACCTGTGTTGACAGACAGTGATGTAGGGACGTGTTCCTGAGCCCATGCAATGATTTCCAGTAGATAATCACGTCTGTTTTTAATGCAGTGCCGCCTGAGGGTCAGAAAATTACGAGCATCTAGTCTGACCTTTGGCCTTGTCCCTTACACACAGAGATTCCTCCTGATGCTCTGAGTCTTTTGATATTATACACTGTTGATGGTGGGACCTTCAAAGTCTTCACATTTTTACATTGAGGATCATTCCACAATTTTTAGATGCAGTCTGTCACAGATTGGTGCACCTCGGTCCATCTTCACATCCGAGAGGCTCTGCTTCTCTAAAATGCTCCTTTTATACCCAGTTACATTACTGACCTGTTACCGGTCAACCTAATTAGTGTCAAATGCTCCTCCAGTTGTTTTAGCTTTGTGCCAATTACTTGAAGTAGCTGCCATCAAATTCAAAATGATCTAATATTTTCTATGAAGTGATAAAATGTCTCATTTTCCACATCTGATGTTCTATTGGGAATAAAATATGAGTTTTTGAGATTTTCAAATCATGACATTCTGATTTTATTTAGATCCCAATTTTGAGATTGTTGTTAAATATGCAAAAATGGAAAAAGCAGTAACTTGAATCACTGCAAATACAAATGTAGCTGCATGAAAATGGAACGCAAAGTGAATTTCTGACATGCAGAGGTTCATGTTTCCCATGCTCTCAGTTCAGACTCAAGGTTCACTGGTTAGAGACAGTTAAATAGATTACTAAATAAACTTCTCTTCCTCATCATAGCTCAAGGACTTGCCCAAACTGACGGAACTTTGACTTTTATTTAAAATTCTCTTTCAAAGGAATCTTAAACATTACACCCAATATCAGAATCTACAGGGAACTCCCATAGAAGCTGTTTTAGCACTATGAATTTGAAAAGCTTGGTTGTTCTGTATGTGATGTTTGTCTACATGTTTTTGTCACACTAAAATAAAATAATCAAGTCTGATGACATTTGAAGTAAAATTTATTTGAAAAAGATACTGAAATGAGTAAAGTAAGCAACATGGATTGTATAAATGTCTGTGCAACCAAAGTGAGCACTGAGGCACTTTACTGCCTTTTGCTGCCATGATACACCAAACTATCCAGCTTATGTCCAGCTACAGACGTCAGGAAATCAGATTTGTCAGCTTAAAAGTTATCGGACTGTCTAAAACTAGTGTGACTTAAAAACAGACTGAATGTTAACTAAGGGTAGAAACCAAGTGTGGGTAGAAAGATGCAGAAAGGAAGCAAAAATGATTTGCAATTCAACATTATTTTGTGTTCATGAGCTGCCATGTGAACCCAGCAATCAATAAGGGAGTTAATATTTGGAAACATGCAGTCTAAAGCGACAGATAAGGGTAAAAAGAAACAAAAAGTCCCACATTCACACAAGGTACCGGGGAGTTTAAAGAAGTAAATTAACAAAACATGGGGATAAATTTAACTGAGATTGTTATGACATAATTTTGCAGTGCTTTGGCCTAAAACCCCTCATGGCACAGATAACTGGACACAATCTGTTACAGCAGGTGAAGAACAATCGGTATTTATGTTACATAAAGCAGGTTCATGGATCACAGTTTGTACATGGGATTTTTTTTTATTCAGTTTCTCTGACCAAGTACACTGACAGGATGAAGTCTCCAGGTTTTATTCTCAGGAACAAAGACTCAGAAATCCTGGATCGTGAAGATATCTGCACTGCTAGATTGAATTTGTGCACTGGCGTCGAGATCAGAGATGAAATATGTGTAACGTGGACTGAAAATGCACCTCTGTACAACCACAGCCTTGTCTCAACCGTATTTTACATCAACTCTTGAATGAACCACAATTTCCAGAATACATTCATCTCATCTTAAAATTACCACAGCAACATTTGACACATCTCTACAAAAATCCACCTCGCTGCCCAAATCAGCATCAGGAAGGAATATGTATGGAGTGATGAAAACCACAATCTGCAAGATTATTGGTAATTATTCCTGTTATCAAAGCATATTATTGGGTCAAAAAGAAATAAATACATATAAACAATATGTTAACACTGAAGTCTGCTTGGAGCGCTCCTCTGTGGTTACACACCCAGCCGGTTGGCGATGGTCATGACCACTTTGAGAATGGGCATGAAGCCGGAGATCTCGCTGAAGTTGCTGCTGCTGACCACCTGGGTGTGGACCTCCAAGCCCCGCTGGTAGTTCTGACTTGCGACGCAGCGGCTGATCTCATGCAGCCCGTTCAGGATGCTGGGAGAAAGCTGAGCAAGAGAAATAAAAGAAAATGTAAAAGGTGCGTCTTAGAACTGAAACATTTTGGAAAATCAGGACCCGTATCATAATGATTTTTTGTGCAAAGATTTGATCCTTGATTAAAAAAATTCTAAGAGGATTCTCAGAGAAATGGGTTTCTGAATTTTTAAGAGTAGAGATAAAAGTGATTCATAAAACATTTTAATCCTGTAAAGAGCATCTGAGGAGAAACTGTTCAGAGTTATGAGCAGGACTTTAGGGCTATGTTCACAACGCAGGTCTAACTGCTCAACTCTGATTTTTATTCCATGATTTTTCACACTATATTTTAAATGCAAAATCCATCAGACCCCAGTGTCAACAGTCTATGGCTCTGAAGCGACCTGCATGCACAGAAGATGTAACGTCACACGCAGCGCACTCTTGAATGGTTGGTGGCAGTAATGAATCAATAAGTTATTTGGCAACTGCCAAAAAAAACTAAAGACGCGCGCTGTATTTACAGAAGTAAATATAGATGCTACACAAGCCAGCACGTCTTTATCCATTTTTAAGTTGTTGTGCAGTCAGAGCCGACAAAATTATAACCAAATGATTCCGAGTCCTTTGTTTACATCTGATTTTGTCATGTCCTGCCTCCTCCAGGGCAGAATTGTGACGTTGGTCTTACTTCAATGAGGTAAAAGTGGGATGAAATGCGACATGACCATTCAGACTGAGGTCGCCTTGACAAACACTGGATACATATCTGATTTAGGACCACATATGAAAGCACCCTGGGCTTGGTTTAAAAAAAAAAAAAAATGGATTTGTGCTGTTCAGACTGTCATGAAAAAAATCAGATATGGGTCACGTGCTGAAAAAGGAAAAATCAGATTTTTTCTGCAGTCTGAATGTAAGCCTAAGAGCCTTAGTTTATTAAGCTGAGGAGAAAATGGAAGAAAAACTGAGGATGAATCATTATCAAACAAAGACTAAGAAAAGCTGAATCTAGCAGTGGGAAGATGGCCGCCTACCCTGAGCCACTGGTTGTGCTGGAGGCTTTTCTCTTCTGTTAAAGGAAGTTTTTCCTCCCCTCTGTCACCTTTGTCTTGCTCTCTGTGGTTCTACTGTGGTTCTGTGGTTCTACTGTGGTTCTCTGTGTTGGGTTTACTCTCTGTATAGTCATGAGGTCTTGACCTCGAATTGTGAAGCACCTAGAGATAATCAGCGATTATAACTGGCGCTATACAAATAAAATTGAAGGGTGAAAATAAGTGCTTCTGTTATAATTTGAGGTAAAAGGAACAAAACTTTCACGTTTTTGAATATTCATGTTTTCAAACACCAAAGCAGGAATAAATTGCATCAGTTTCATTTTTGTTTTCCTCCAGTGTTTAAAGTTGAAGCTGAACAAGAATACAAATGTAAAAATATAAATTTTTAATAAATATAGCTGCAAAATCATTTTAATTCGGCTTGTTGCAGATTCTATAAATCAGGGTTTTAACTGAAATATATCTGCACATGTAAAACTAAAAACTAAACTTAAGTCATCCTCCAAACTCAAAACAGTCCATAAAATCGATTGAGATTTCAACACTTGCAATAACGCTGACCAATAGGTCCGATTGAAAACTTTTAGAGCTACATCTAAATTGTGGTTTATTATACTGTATATTCATAAATTACTGTCATGTGTTGTCTTAAATGTCTGATTAGTCCCGCTCATTCACTGTTCATTCTCTGTACATTTTCTTGGACAGGTATGATCAACCACTCACAGCTTTCCAAATCACGTGTCACACAAAATGGTGTTGACTCTGCCTCCTCATTAAGGTATACGTTTCCAGTCCTTGCTCAGAGTGACTCTTAGTCCAGCCGCACATAGAGAAATGCGACTGATCCCAACTCAAGTCAATGAGTTGAATTGGGATCAGTCATGATTGAAGGAACCTCGCACAGCTGCAGATTGACACCACGATGCACGCTTGGGAACTGGTGCCATCGATTTTCAGTAAACATTGATTGCGTTGTGACACATGTCCACCAATGATAAAAGTCGCCAAGTCGGAGTTGTGACCGCCGCACATCACCGAGACTGAGTCCTGGCGATTCAACATGTTGAATCAGCACGGTTTCTGTCAGGATGTTGCCAAGACTGAAAAATCTGGGTTGGAAACCAGCGTACATTCAATTCAATTTCCAGTTAGGTTGAGTTGTGTTTCTGTGTGTGTGGCCGGCTTTACAGAAGGGAAAGAGATATCCTAAAATTGCATTCTCTTTTATTTTATAGAATACAAGGACCTGAGGGTTTTAGACTGATGAGTCAGACAAAACACATTTAAGATCTCCACATTGAGTCTTCAGCAGTTGTGAAAACATTTCACTACTTTGAAAAGAAAGACGGAGACAACCATCGGATTAATCATAGAAGTGATTGAAATAAAAGTTGTGGCCTAATTAACAGAAACACTGATTGGTTCACTGGGTACAAATGAGCAAGAAAGTGAAAACCCAGAAAATCCTGTCTGCATCATTATTTTTGTACCCTGTTAATAAAGTTTGATTGATTGATTGATTGATTGATAAAGGCTCCTTACCGACTGCTCCCTCAGCTTGTCATAGAGGTATCCCAAACGTTTAGCTGCATCATCAAGTTTCCTTTTTGTTTGCTGTAAGGAAAACAGTAAGGTAATTTTAGATTAAATGACACTACATTTTTCCTTTAACGATCATATTTTTCATTCACTTGCAGCCCGGTCTGGGCATAGCTACAGACGGACGGTGAGACTTACTGGGTCTCCTGCGGCGAGCTGGCAGCGTTGCACCAGACTGTCAAAGGTAGATTTGAGCACCACGTGTTCAGCAGGGATTTCTTTCTGCTCCACCCGCTCAGCTGGCAGCTGCTGAAGGAGCTGTGAAAAATAGGACACACATGCTGCTGATATGTTTGTTTAGCATCAGTGTTACTAATAACAGTCTCTTGTTGCACACTCACCTGAACGCTGGGCTCCTGTGGGGCCCCAGGAGGGACCTGGGCATGGTCATGGTGCTGTGGGGCCTCCGTTGGGAACCCCATAACAGGAGCTGTGATGGGAGCTGGGGGAGTGTAGTTATCAGGGACCTGCACACACATCATAGAAACATTCAGTTGGTAATAAGGAAGTTTAAAATAAAAAAGAACAATTTAGATTTGGTGCTCAAAATGTTTGTGCACTTTGAAGCAAGAGGATCTACTACAAGCTGCTGAACACACACTGATGAAACCATAAACTAAATAATCAACTGAGCAAATGACTGATGCTCCCAAAAAACACTCCTTTAATTGCAAGCAGGGAAAGAAAAGACCATTATCCATGTAAATGTGTTGTCACTGCACAAAAAAACAGCCAAAAACCACAGTGTGTGTTGCTTCTCTTGCCCCTGTAAAGAAGTGTGAACCCCTGGGATAGCCCTGCCTGTCTTTTGGGGCTTTTCCACTAGTACCTACTTGGCTCCATTATGTATTACAGTGGTGCCTCGGACAACAACATTAATCCGTTCCGGCATCACGGTCTGTATCTGAATCAGTCGTTATGCAAAGCGACTTTTTCCACAGGAATACATGTAAAATTAATCCATCTGTTCTGGACCCACGACAAACTCCCATATAAAGTATGTATTACACACCGCTACCTGCACATTTATTCATTATTATTATTTGAAAAGGAATGAATGAAATTAGTTTTAAAAATGATTTAGAATGTATTCTTACCTTGGCTTATGACTTGGTAGTTTGTCTGTGGACACTGCACACGTCCATAACTGTAAACAATTCCAGAGACCAGAGCTGCCGGCTCTAACACAGACAGAGGCTGCTAACTGTGTCGACACGGCCCGACAGCGCCGTCCCCGACACGGGGCTGCCCGGCCCGACAACGCCGTCCCCGACACGGGGCTGCCCGGCCCGACAACGCCGTCCCCGACACGGGGCTGCCCGGCCCAACACGCCATCTCGACACGGGGCTGCCCGGCCCGACACGCCATCTCGACACGGGGCTGCCCAGGTTACGGCTATGGCTAACAACATAGCTGGTTCCGTAGTGGAGTTAGCTTACGATGGCAGAAGCTAGGACACACAGGACCACGCTGTCGGGTTCTGCATCAAGGAGTTGAGCTGATTCATAGATGCCGATGGTGAGGCAGTCTTGTTTCACAGCCGGCTAATGCTAGCTAGCCGCTAGTTTCCCTAGCACCAGCGCCAGAGCTCTGACTTCCGGGTCATTCTCGTCGAGACCCGGAAGTGACGCATACGTGACCTGGGCGTAGACACGTCTTCTTTTGTTGTGAGAATTTTTTTTTTGTTATGCAGCTCAAATTTTTTGCCGATTTTTTTCTTCGGCATCCAAATTTCTCATTGTCAGAACCGTTCATTATCTGAGATTCCACTGTAATGCACTTACACTATGAAGACAAACAGTGACAAATTTTGTCTCTAATGGCAAATCAATAAAAGATGGTGCCTTGGAAAACGCACAAGTACCTTCTTCTTCCTGGGTCCACCTCTCACCGCTGGCGGATCATTCCAGCCTTCTTGGGGTCCTGAAAAACAACAGCCATCATTAGAAAAAAATATCCTTATTTCCACATTTTTCATCACACTCGAACAGCTAAAGATCATAACTCATAAAGCAAAGGTTAAAGCATAAACAAACAGAGAAACTGATGAATGTCTGTTTGACAGTTTGTTTAGTAGTTAATATAAAAACAAAAATACAGCAACAGTTGCAGAAGGCAGCATCTGGAAACACCTTATAAAACTCCATGATGAAATAATACTGGGTCATCTTGCATGATTTCTTCTTCTTACTCTAGTACATCTGTACGAGTTGCATCCTAATGTGCATCATTTATGTATAAAGATGACAAAATGCATAAATCAAACATGGTTATGGTCATCAACACTACATTTCCCTCAAGCATATGGCGGCACAAGCAAAAACCATCACACACACTAAGTGACCCTCAAAATATAGAAAACCATACTATCATGTCACCAAATCCAGCAGTTCTGTAATAAACTCTGTTGCCACAATGTGTAAGAGCATTTTAACAACAAAGACAATTCAGAGTATTTTTACTTTTCTACATTTTAGTGTAAATAGCAGATGTGTTTATTGCCAGACTGTTTTGCATTGTAATGTACTGCACAAGTGTTTCTATATTTCTGGCCACCTAGTGCATGTTTTATTCCACTCTTATTCCAAATCCAACCCTAACCCTGTCACCTTGCTCGCCACACTGGAAATTCAGCCATGGAAAGAATCCTGCAAGTCAAATAAGGGGACAGCTGAGTAGGAGGACATGACAACTAGCCACAGATTCCTTTAATAGCAGTTAGCAATAGCTTGTTGCAGTCACGTGTTTCAGATGATTAAGCACATTCAGATGGAGGGCAGAAAATGGATGAGGTGGGTTAAAGCAGCACAATGTAGGATTTCCACAAAATTATATTTCCAAAATCTTTTGGATGGTACATTAAGATTTGACTGGACAAATGTCCCTTTCACCACAGCCTGCAGGGCCCCATCACCAGCAATAGCACTATGCAACAGAAAAGACTCCAACTGGCATGTTTTACGGCATGAATCCAGTTAGCCAATCAAAGGACACGATCAGCTGGCTGAGAGGTAAGAGTATGTGTTGGCCAGCTCAGTATTTTTTGATGTGGGCAACAACGCAGAGCCAACTAAAAAACAAAGAGTATTACAACAGAGGAAACGAGAAAAAGAAAACAAATGTGACCGAGCAAGAGCCCCAACATGAGTGAATATTGGAGCAGCTTAAACTCGCTGGCAAGAGGTAAAATGTATCGAGATATGTAAGAGTGATGGCGACCCGGATTTGTAGCTGTTGGACTAGTAAGTCACATTTTTGTTTACCCTCTTTGTTTTGTACTTTTGTGCTTAATAACGTTCGGTTGTGTTTATGAGCTAATTGAGTTCATGTGTCCAGCAATTTGGCATGTCATGAATTAACAAAGTTTGATCTCATGTTACTGGTTGCACTAGCATGCAAGCTATTTAGTATTATTTGAGACAAGTGCAGATGTTGCCAAGAGGCTGCGAAACCACACTAAATGTAGGTATTGAAAATTTTTTTTAGTCCCTCAGGTTATGTCAGTAAGTCAAGAAATGTAATTCTTGTCATTCTTGGTGTAGATTGCAGCTGTGCGCCAACCTGCTTCATGTTATTGGTAGCAATAGCATGCGCCTGCTTAATATCATCTGCATTGAATGCAGCGGTTACACAGGCTGATAAAGGAAACTATGTGTGGAGCAAGATGCCAGCTCATCAGGTTATGACCATAAGTAAATCTGCAGACAAGGTTGTTTCCAGTGGGGGCAAAGGCTTCTTTATGCACCGGTTCTCTTTCCTTAAGCATGTAAATAAATGAATGTGGCTCACAATACGCTAATTTATGATAATAGTAACACCTTATAACAGCTGGACAACTGTAGAGAGCACTCAAGTGCAATTCCTATGTACATAGTGCTGCTTTAATTCCAGGACTGTGTTACTTTAGACAATTTACTAAACATAATAGTTTGGATGTGCCTGATATGGTACGAAGAGGACCAATTTTTAGCCAAACTAAAATAATTCCCTCTTTTCCGAATACATTTCTACTGAAGAAAACAGTAGTGTAGATAACTTTTTTGTTAGTGGTTCTGTACCAGTGTGCTCTGCTATCATTTGGGTTTTATTGGCCTATGCGTTAACTCTGCAAGACACAAACTCTGCACATCCTATTTAAATAATTACTCTCAAGGGTTCCTCATGAAACAAGACTAGAGTGTTGTTGTAGTTTATTACTATTACTGACATGTTAAACTAATTACTTATACCCGTCTTTACTGTAACTATCGATTATGATTTACATGTCAGTGGTGTAGCTACAGTTTTACAGTTTGATGATCTATTACAAAGCTAAAAAAAACAACAAAAAAAAAAAACAACACAATCTTCTGATTTCTTCTGTATTAGAGGTTTTTGGGATTACATGTGTGATTGACACCCTAAATAATGACGATACCATCAGAAGCAACTGGACTGTTCTACTCCTGCAATGCAACTGTAATATTTTGGCTTCATGTTTTCATTGTGGCATGAAATGGCATCAGGTCATCTCTCTTTACAGTCTTTTTGTTTGGAAAGTCAGGGCAGCGCTGCAGATGGAAGGTATATGCTTCAAATTCAGGCATTTTTCCCATTATTTAAACCTCTTGCAATCTATCATCCGCACACTTACACTGACAACCTATGCAGAATACAAATGACATGAAAAGCAGGATGCCATTTTCCAGTGTTTTCAGTCAAGTTCCCTGAATTTTTCACCCTAATGACCAACTTTATTCAATTAATAATCCTTGTGGTTTCTCAGTTTCATTCATTTAGCAACTAAAAAAAGAACTTCTGAAAGTGCTTCTTTTGTAAATCATTTCCTGTCCTCCATCTGCTACTTGCACCACAGCGACATTTTATGCAAACAACCTATTCTGATCTGTCTATCTAGCAATGACTCATATGTATGAATTTTAAAAAAGCGATAAGAAAAATGGAAATGATAATGATGATTTTTGAGCCAAAAGATGAAAAATGCCTGACTTACCTGTAGGTGGAGGAGGGACAGCTGCAGCAGAATAGGGCCTAACAGCAGGAGCTCCAGGGCCTCCCTGCGGGTAGCCTGATCCCATAGGATTGTAAGGACTGGCTGACATAGGGGGTAGTGGACCCTGGTTATGGAGACTCCCTGGATACATGGGAACTGGGGCTCCAGGTTGAGAACTGGGTGGCACTGGGCCTGACGGTAAAGAGGTAGAAGGCATGAAGCTTGTCGGTGGCACCCCTGGACTTGGCATGGGGGGCATACCTCCAGGAGCAGACGAGGAAGGTTGTAGAGGGGGTCCTGGTAAACTAGCAGCTGGCATAGACGGACCTGGAGGAGGGAAGGTGGAGGGGCCGGGTATCGGCTGAGGCTGGAATGGTTGATGTGGAAGAAAGCCTGAGAAAGGAGACACACAGGTAAATGTGAACAGTGAATGAGCAAAAATAACATAAATATAAAAAAGACAGTGTTTCTGTTGTTAGACATTAAAATTATGACTTTTATAGCACACCAGCCATTTCCTGATCTGGAATCAAACAGTAAAAGTAATTAAATAATAGATGGGATTTTAACGCAGTATAACTAAGCAGCACAGTAGAAAATTAGTAGTGAACTAATTTAGTGCACTTTAATACTTAAGGGGACAAATGAAGGGAACCCAATTACAATATCTTTCTTAGTGTCATGCTCAGTAAAATTACTGATCATGTATTAAGTGCTTTCTTGACTGTTACAAATAAGCAAATTTGGCTCATATTAATGCATCAATATTGACAATAGAGTATTATTCTGTTTTTGAAGAGTGGGGCATTGCAATGTCGTTCTCCTCTCAGGCCACTGTAGAACAATTGCTGGTATGAAACCTGGAGCAGGAGCCGGGTGCTGGGGATAGGAGGGCCTTATGGTTGGACGGGGTGCACTCGGCGGCAGCACATGAGAGGAAGGTGGCAGACCAGGACCCGTGATCACTGGAGCAACTTGAGGTGTAAAAAGTGAGGACATCTGAGGCGGCTGCTGCTGGGGAGCAACCGGGGCTGGAACTGAAGGCTGGTACTGACTCTGTCCACAAAGAAAAAAAAAAAATTCAGGAAAAAGAACTCTACAATTAGAAACTATGAACAAAAATAAATAAATAAACAAATAAATACCATGATTTGTGCTTTTGGTGCAGGTGTCTGAGCAGCAGGAGTGGGCTTGGCTGTGGACACATTCGGCCGGTTATATGAGTTTGGAGGCTGCTGTCCAACAGCAGACTCTCCCTGAGCATGAAACAGTCGGTCTTTCAGCATCAAGATCCCAGGCTGAGGATAACAAAAGATTTTTATTACCACGCAGAAAAAAAAAAGAAATTTCAAATAATGTTGATGATGCGTCTCTTGCCTGGTCTGAGTTCTCAGGCAAGTAGGACATGGCGGTGGACAGGCTGCCCTCCGCAGCCAGAATGCCAGCATAGTGAGTCAACTTCTCTGCGAGGACAGGACTCTGGACCGCCACCTCACTGTTACGAAGGCGCTCGATTGATTTACGCAGCATCATTACTTTCTCGACAAGATCCTGGGAAAAAATAAAACATAATTATGATGAATTTTGTAGTAATGACATTTTGTAGGAGCCAATGTAAAAAATTAAGAATAATATGGATCAAACAAGTATACCATTCTAGCGTCTCTTTTCTTGCTCTGTTTCCAAATCTGCTAAAATAATTATTTCTTGTTCTTATAAATGTTTGTCTCCATGTGTCAGCCCTGCGATGAACTGGCGACTCATCCAGGGTGTACCCTGCCTTCGCTCAAGTCAGCTGGGATAGGCTCCAGATCCCCCCCCTCCCCGACCCTCACCAGGATTAAGGGGTAGAAAATGGATGGATGGATGTTCTTATAAATGTGTGGACACTTCCCAGATACGACAGAACCTAAAGTCTACCTAAACAATGTGTTACTATGAGACTACCATTATCTGACCCCTGTAAAAAGGTGCCATTTTTAGTTGTCTATTTTGGTTTCAATAATTAGTGTTTAATTCTAATGTTTTGTTACCAACAGGCATGTTTTAAGAAGTAGTTGGTTATTTAATCCCATCTCAGGTAAGATCATTTTCCTACTCAGATTGTTTTTCCAAAACATAATTTTATACATACTGTCTAACTTTGGCACACAAATTTGACAGAAAAAAAAACAGGCATTGGCACAGAGTTATGAAAATCATACCTCTAAACCAAGAGGGGATGAACAGTCTCTATGCTGAGCCCAGCACTCCACAAGCTTCTCAATGTTCCCAGAGCAGATATAACATAGACAGGCCTGCAGGCAGCATTTTTCAGTCCCCTCACTCTCTAACCTGCCTCCAAGAGTGTCTATTGATGGACAGAAACCAAGACAAAAACTGACAAGTCAAGCAGACACCATCAACACAGGCTCAAAACATTTGTAAGTACAAGTACTGCTGAAATTGTACAAAATGACCCAGAGGCAAAAGTTAGAGCATGATTGCAACGTACCACACAGACGTGCAAAATCTTCAGGGTGAGCATATGTAAGCAGAGCAGCAAGAGCCTCCTTCCAGTTATCCAACTCGCAGCTCTGCACGATGTCTTTCCAATTCTGGGTAACGACTGACGATATAAGCTGAATTTGAAGACAAATAAATCTTAGTAAACAGCTAAAACAAATACTTGATGTTTTAATGGACTGTAATCCAAGTTAACACTATAGTGAAATATAAAGAAAACAATTTTCACCATTGAAATACTGTTTTTCTGCTTGCTCAAGTATTTCTGCTGAGTCTTCTTCAGAAGCTCCTCTCCTCCGCTGATGGCCAGAAGAATAGCTTCAGCATAGCGACCATCATTAAGACACAGATCCACTGCTCCCTCAAAGTTTCCAACCAACAGCGCCTGACTTATCAACCCATCAGTATCTTAAAGCAAATGACAGAACGACATCAGCAACACAACAACACTTACAGATACATTTGTAACAATGACGAGAAAATGGAGGTGATGAGGTTTTACCACATGTCACAGGGATCTGGAAGTTGGCGTTTTCCTTTGGGGTCTGCCTGAAGAAGTCTGACGGTGAAACTGACCCTGAGGTTTGAGCTGCTCCAGTCGCATCGTCACACCTCTGGAAATACAACTTATTCATAAGCAACACAGAAATACATGAAAAATTACCATATACATTTAAGAGTCAACTGTCTTTTATTAAGAAACACTGACCTCATTTGAGAGCTGCAGCATTTTTTCAGCCAAGTCTTTGGCATCGACTCCATGGCCATTGGGCTGGAAATTTTTCCCCAGGCATTTGGAAATCTAAATTGACACAACAATAGTGAAACTAAGACACCATTCAGATGCATCTGAAACCAAATAGAAGATATGGCCTGATAGCTACAGTTACCATACCTTTTTCTCCAGTTCATCTTTGCTGAATCCTAAAAGTCGCAGGAATTTAATGCGAGCTTCCTCCTCAAAATTAACCTGTATTTAGAAAGAGTGAATTGTTAACACTGCATAAATTACAAGGACAATATTTGTTATACAAAAAGAACTCTGATTACAAATTCCAAGTTAATTGTATAAATGGAAGCTTAATAAATTGATCCAAAAAGATGTGAATATACATGTACGACAGCATTTCATAACAATAAGAGTTCTGGTAGAAATTTAACAAAAGTAGCAGTTTGGCTCATCCTTTCAAACAACACTTGAACCTTTCATTGTTTTGTTTCTTTCGACCATCAAGATGGTCAATAAACCATCAGTCATTTAAGGTCTCTGGTTTTGTTCTCTGCAGGTTTCTATCCTTCTAGGAAACTTGGCACATCAGCTAATGCTCCCACAAGCAAAGAAAGAACCTGATTACTCCATCCACATGGGTTTTATTAGGCACCAATATTTCACTTGTGACCTCTTGTTGTTATGATGATTGTGTGTTTTTATTGCCAGTGTTTTGTGTTGTTTGTTGTTCTATCTCTACTCTTTTCTTTTGTCTCCCCTCTGTCCACTAACCCCAACCGGTCGAGGCAGA